>PVKZ01003822.1:0-112031 GCA_004027375.1 Macroglossus sobrinus
CCGCGCCCGCGGACGTCAGCGTTCTGGCGTGCCGCCGCCGACCAATGGGAGAGAAGCCACGCCGCCGACGTCTGCTGTGATTGGCTGCTGCCGGAGGCGGCGGCGGGGGGCGGGCCTCGAGGCGTGTCTCCTTTTGGAGCTCGCGGGGCGAGTGGAGATGGGAGGCATCTAGGCAGGGGAAGCCGGTAGGCCACCTGGGCCGCCTGTCCCTGCGAGAAGGGGACGCCACGGATCTCGCGCTGTGGCAACGCTTGGACCGCAGCGCAGTTGGCGGAGGAGCCAGAAGGGGCCGGGCCGGGCCCCTGTCCCCCACGGCCCGGATGGATGCGCCCCGCCCGGTGTCCCGGCGGCACGCGGCCACCAGGCTCCTGCGGACGGCCCGGGTCCCCCGCGATTGCTGGGTTTTGTCCACCGCGCTGCTCTGCGCCTATGGCTTCTTCGCCAACCTCCGGCCGTCCGAGCCCTTCCTGACGCCCTACCTGCTGGGGCCGGACAAGAACCTGACGGAGAGGGAGGTACGCGCGGCGGCCGGGCCCGGGCGCGGGCCCGGGGGCGCGGGCGCGGCGCGGGCGGGGAGCGTGCGGAGGGGATTCGGTTAAGGAAAGGACGCGGGGCCGGGCAGGGCGTTCCGGCCGCGGGAGCCACTCTGGGCCGACATCTGTGACTTTTCCCGGTTGGGAGGCGGCTCCGTGCTGTGCGCTGCCTCGGTTCACGCTGTTTTTCTGTGGGTTGGGTGTATAGGGCGCTTCTCCTGCGGAGGGCTCGGGGGAGAGAGGGGCATATTTGGATAAAAAAGTAGAAACAGCGCGCTGTACTTTGGCCATGGTCGTGGTTGAGTAAATATTTGTTGTTGAAAGTAGGGAACCGGATGCGGAGTAACCCCTGATTTTCTGAAAGGCTCTGCCCTCGCCCTAATGCGCCCTACCCTCTCCCTTCCCGTACGTTACTCCGTGTGCCTTGATGGCATGGACCTGTTCAAATGAGGACAGGGGAGGACATTTGGCTTCATTTCAGTTGGATGAAGGTGTGTCCCGGGATCTGCGGCCCCTCGAGCCCACCCCGCCTCCTAGGATAAAAGCAGAGACTTAGATGGTATCGCAGAATTGGCACTTAATTATAGGTTTTCTTGCACTGTGAGTTGTTGCTTCACAGATGTTAGTTTTGCTTGTCAACAACATGGTGAGGTCTCTCAGAAGCTCTCTCTCTCTGATGTTCAGAGTAACTGACAGCCCATAGTCCACGGTCAAGAAGTTGCTGATTGATTTTCCCTAGATGAGGGTTTGTAAGTAAAACACTTCAAAAGTGCATGGTGTATTTTTAAAATGTGTACAGTCAATCTCAGCACTTGCTTTTTGCAGAACTAAACTCAAGGTGCCCCTACAAAACCAAAATAAAGCAGGTTCAACGTCCTCTCCCTTGAACCCTACAAAGCATGAGAGCTGAGGTCTGGTACTCCTTTCTGGAACACTACACAGGGTGAAAGCTGAGTGGGCACTTGTTAGCTGGTCTTTTTTCCTATGCCTACGTCTCCCACCCAGTGCCCCACGCCCCACTGTCGGTGTGAAATACTCCCATCTAGACCTTACTCTTCTCCCTGTGATCAGTAGTCACCTCTTTTGAGTAGCCACTCGGTATCCCTGCATAACAGGTCAGAGTAGGATATAATTACTCTTAGCCTACTTTGTTGTTGCGTTGCTCCTCCGTTTTCAAGGACTTCACAGGGAATTGAAAGTCAGTGTTGAATCCTGGACTGAAGGTTTCATTTGAGTTTCTCATTGTCTCGCCTCTAGCAAGCATCACTCACTTTTACCCAACTTCGGTTCTTCTGTTTCTCAGTCTCGTGCACCACTCCACAAGGGACTATAACAGTTATCCATTGCCTGTTTGAATTTTAATATTGGTTAAAAAATAAAATGGAAAGATCCAATTCTTGTGAACGGAATAATTTTACAAGAAGAAAATTACTGCAGTAAATATGAGAATGATCCTGTACAGCCACAACTACCGCTGAGTCTGAGGTGTAGCCACTGCAGCAGCAATGATATGCTGGTGTGAGCTGCTAACAATTAAAGTTTCATGTGAACTGCCATGTGATCTGCAGTTTGTGCACCTTGCCTGACAAGAAGTGCACGGGGGAGAAACATTCTCCCAGTGTTGATGTTTGAAAGCTGATCTGTTTTGTCACGTGCCCGGGGCAGAGAGTTGCTCTGTGATGTGGCATCATGTGCCCTGCCTTACAAGAAAGCTTTCTAGGGTGAGTGAAATACGTTCAGGGGGCATAGGAATAAAGCGGGGGTGCCAAGCCCAGTAAATATTTGCTGATCGTGTAACAAAAACATAGCACATGTCTGTTATTGCAAATTAGATGAGGAAGCGGGCAGGGTTTGAAGAGAAAGCTAGTGTCTGGAAAGAGCTGTGATTTGTCTCTGAGGACTTGGGAATCACTGCTGAGTTTGTTGGTTATGCACAGTGTGGCTCGGTTCACCCTCCCCAGAACCCTGGATTTTCTGAATATCTAATAACTGAAGTAAGTAGAACAACTGTTCTCCTTCCTTACTGAGCGCTTGCTTTCACCAATGGACAGTTAATTTTAAAAATATTACATGATTTTTTAGGCAAAGCAATTGTCTAATCATGGTCAGTGATGTTTGTGTTGAAGTTCATATTTCCCCCTAGAAGACTTGAGAAGGGCCAAGTCGGATCTTCTTAAACAGAGCTATTGTGAACTGTCCAAAGGCAAAAGGAGGAAAGAAAAGACGGAATTTCCTCATCTTTCCCCTCTCAAAAGATTTTTTCCTTAGATATCAAGAAAAAAGTTTTAAAACACGTTAAAATTTGACTGCATTCCAATAGTTTTAATAAAATAGAGCTCTATTTCTAAAACCTTCTTTACCCTTTCATCTTTTTTAGCACGTGATTTGACATTCACGACCTTTCTTTGACTTAAAAAAAATCATTCCACTTGTTCTGCCTCAGAGCCTCACAGAATTTGGCTCTCACCTCCGTAGCAGTCCGTCTCCCACGAGCTACATCCTTCTTCCCCTTCGCTTCCCCATGCCCGAGCTCCATCCACGTTACCTCACAGCTGCAAGTCCGGCATATCCAGTCTCATCTGTTGGCCTGTGCTTGAAGATATGATCTCTGCTTGGAGTAATCTTCCCACACATATATGTTGATATCTGTTAGCCTTTAACTTTCGCATTCTTCAAGGTCCACCTCACAGAAGCAACCCCATATTTCCTCTCTCACTGATCAATAATGTATGTATGTATATTTCTCACTAGGTTCAGAACTCCTGGAGAACTGAGGCTTCGTTTTATTTTTATTATTTTTTTATTTTTTGTAATCTCCATACAACTTTAAAACATGTTGTGCAAATATTAATTTGTTGTTTAATTGAAACCTGATTCTAAAAGTCTAAATCTGAATTAGAAATGAAAACTGAACATCTGTTTCCCATTGACTTTTTGAATCTCAGAGGATTCAATCTCTGGTCTGTGCTGTAGAAAGGGACCTTAAAATCAATTCCCTTTGCTCACATGGCAGATCTTACCTGAGATAAGAGGTGTTGTCCAGGGTCTGGACAAGGAATCTATAATTCGTACATTTTTGCATTCAAGATTCAAAGTATCCACCAAAGAAGCACTTTAAGGTGTAACAGTTTCTCCTTGGAGATAATAAAGAGAAGGGATCTTTTAGAAACCCAATGGCAAGCTCTGGAGATGGTGTGGTCTTTATCTCTTCATGAGTGCCCTGTAGAAGCACCTCAGCGCAGGTTGAAAAAGCTGTCCTAGGCATTACAAAAAATCCTGGAACATAGTATGTAATCAATGATAGTTTTCTGATTGAAGAAATGAGGCATTTAAGTGTGGTGGATTCAGAATACCTGGGTTCAGCTCTGCCAGTTACTAGCAGTGATAACTTTGGACAATCTACTTACCCTTTCTCTAAGACCAAATTTCCTCAGTTGTAAAATAAAGATGATAAAAACATTTTCCCCTTAGGGTCGTTTGGATGAAATGAGGTCAGGTAAGGTGACACAGTGTGCAGCTACTCAGCAGAGACTTGCTCTGATAATGCTGGTAATGTTGTGAGAGAGACATTCATCTTGAGTTGCTCTCTCTCAGGGAAGAAGCTTCATTGATTTAGAAGTAAAAAGGGACCCATCCGGTCTTTCCCCCTCTTGCCTTTATTTTTGTTTCTACTTCGCATTGCAAGACTGGCAATGTGACTTTTCCTTATCTTCATGATCAAAATTGTGGTTTTGTGTTAGGAATAGAAACAGGCCTATAAGTATAAACATTTTAAAGGGCTGAAGACTTGAGGGTAATGGAAAGGATGCAGTTTATGTAATGAAAACGTGACAGTTCACCGTTTGGGGACAGCTGTCATTGAAAGGCGTGTTACACGTCTCGGAACAGACCGTGTTGCAGTGAACTGAAGTCCAAGGGCAGAAAACAGTGAAGATGGGACATGGAAGGAGGGAGTGACAGAGGGCATTCTAAAGGAAAGGTGTGATGGTGAATAGCTCTGGCAGTGTTTGGGTGGGAAGAACATGTTGGGGGAATGGGAAGGTGAGTCGGAGGAGGCACTTGCAAACTTAAAACCCTGAAGAGTATCTGGAAACTCTAGCGGGAAGCTGTCAATGGAGCCAGCTGCAGCCTGCGCCCTTCTGACCTTCACGTTGAGGTTCCCTTTCCTCTGGTTTTCCCACTGAAAAACCAGTCTTGCGCTGCGGTGACGCTGCCAAGTGCACTTTGTTCTTCATTTGCTACAGTGTCCACGGTTTGAATAAGAATCATTGCTACAGTTCTCAATTATTCTGTCATGCACATATTCAAGTGCAAGAACATTTCCTGATTAAGTGGAGGTTGCTAAATAATTAACAAACACAAGTTAGACCAGACTCATGCAGGTCAGGCTATTAGACAAATCACTTTTGGTTTTCGGCAAGTCAAAAGCAAATCGAGTCTGGAATATATTTTAAATTGTATTTTACTTTTATAGTGTGCTCTGCATTGGCGTAAGGTTTTATAGTAGTTTACTTGATTGTTCCTCTAAAACCTTAAAACAATTAGCCCGTTTTACAATTGGCAAACTGAAGTATATACATGAGAGTTAAAAAGGAAAGTCATCCTCGGATTTATTGTCAAAGTCTAGGATTGCATTGCTCCATCACAAAATGATCATTTAAAAACTGACTGACTTATACCCCAAGGACCTGGCTGGACAATGAGCAGGCACAAGAGGAGGCAAAAGTCTTCTACAATGATTGTTATTAGAAGAACGAGGCGATAGCTTAATTAATTTAGCTAATTCATATTGTTCCGAGTGGTCTGTGCATCTGCTTCTGTCCTCAAGTCTTCAGACCTCTGAATGAAGTGGAATGATTTACATGTCCTTATATTATTTCTGCTATATCCCAATTTAAAAAATAAAAAGAAAACAGCAACACTTCTTTTTTTCATATTAAATAAAAGCAAAAAGGACATCAAAGTTAGCTATAATCCTACCACCTACAGGTAGTTACACTGTCAAAGTGCAGACAGATTTACAGTTTTACTAATTCCTGTACCCCCAAAGAAATGAAGCTTAAAATCAGAGCAGTCAGATCAGTCCTAATCAAACAGTAGCCTCAAGGTTCCTTATCCTGTGGCTAGAAGAAAGAACAGACAATGACTCCAAAATGTTTATCGATCCAAGTATCTTATAGACAGTATGCTGTTAGGTTGTGCAGGTGAGTCCACCCTCAAAGAACCTATAGGGCAATGGTTCTCAACTCTGGCTCACGTTAAAATCTCCTGGGAGCTTTTGAAAAATGTCCATGGCTGGGCATCCAAACTGTGAAAAGCCCCTTGGGAAATGTGCAGCCTTGTTTAAGGGAACCAGTGCCATGAGGTAATTGGGGAGACTGATGCATACAAAGCAGTGGCAAGGGAGCTTTGAATGTTGCGACTGGCAGTCATCCAGCAAGAGGAAGGCTTTGAACGAGGCCTTGATGAATGGGGAAGATTTTAAGAAAAGGATGATGGGGTGGAAATGGGAAGTATATTCCAAACAATGATCGGAACTGTTGTCGGGATTTCTCTGGTTTGATTAGGATGAGGTATTTGAAGTGTTGGTAGGTTGTTTTATAAGAACGAACTGCTATGAGTATTCCAGGCCCTTTGATGCCACTAATGGGTTTTTATCCTTCTTCTCCTATCAGGTCTTCAATGAAATTTACCCAGTGTGGACTTATTCTTACCTGGTGCTGCTGTTTCCTGTGTTTCTTGCCACAGACTACCTCCGTTACAAACCCGTGATTCTGCTGCAGGGGCTCAGCCTTATTGTGACATGGTTTATGCTGCTCTATGCGCAGGGACTGCTGGCCATTCAGTTCCTGGAATTCTTCTACGGCGTTGCCACGGCCACCGAAATCGCCTACTACTCTTATGTGTACAGTGTGGTGGACCTGAGCCTATACCAGAAAGTCACAAGCTACTGTCGAAGTGCCACCTTGCTGGGCTTCACGGTGGGCTCTGTCGTAGGGCAGATCCTCGTCTCAGTGGCAGGCTGGTCCCTGTTCAGCCTTAACGTCATCTCTCTTACCTCTGTCTCTGTGGCTTTCGCCGTGGCCTGGTTTCTGCCTATGCCACAGAAGAGCCTTTTTTTCCACCATGTTCATTCCACCCGCCAGGGAGTGAATGGTATCAAGGTACAAAATGGCGGCATTGTTACTGACGCCTCAGCTTCGAATCACCTTCCCAGGTGGGAGGATGTCGAGTCAAAAATCCCTCTAAATGTGGAGGAGACTCCCATGGAGGAACCGGTAAGTTCAGCCTTCAGTGTCTTGGGGTGGCTACTCTGGGGACCAGAGTAGTGGTGAAAAAGCAGACAGGAAACCTCCTCTTGCCAGGCCTTGTATTCATTTGGATTCAGGTTCTATCCCACGTTGGTTGGTTGGACCATTCATTCATTCATTCATTCATGATAAGGTTGATTTAAATTAGGGATGACATTTTCCCATGGAGTGAATGACCTTCCGGGTCAATCTAAACACAACATTATATTGCTTGTGTCAGAAATGTCTTAGAAGTTACAGCAAAGGCTATCTCTTCTTTATCTTTCAATCCCCAGAACTTGGCATTCAAAGAAAGCACTGAGAAAATCTTTGCTAAATGAATAGATGAAATGATTCCGATCAATGAAGAATATCTAGTTCCAGTTTCTGAATTGAAGCCCAGAATATTTAAAGACAGGAGTTACCCTTCTATTCTGTGCTGGAAATGATATCTGATGTTTAATTTCAAATGATACTTGACCGTAGTGGGGTAGTAATGAATAATACAAAGAAGAGAATCAAAAGATGAAATTTAAGATGCTGAAATAAGTATTAGAAATGTGACTATGAAACTGTCTTTTAGAAGAAAGTTTTGGTATCAAAATAATTCATCCATCTGTCTCTCTAGCCAGGAAGATTAATTGCCTCTCCCAGCCATTTACTTTTTTTAAAAAAATAAAAACTTGTTATCTTTCTATGAGGTTATAAGCTGTGAGGAACAAGATTCCTTCTTAACATACAGAATTAGTCTTAGCTTTCCTGGGATGTGCTTGGAAATAAGCGTATTAACATTCCCGCTTTATAGGTGGGCTCTGTCAGGCATAAAACTGACCTCCATAAGCTTTGTAGGCTGGATGAGAGTAAAGGACCAACATGAATAGTCTTTGCCTTTCCACTTGGAGTTAAGCCAAATTGCTTCAGTGTGGCATCTGATGTCCTCATTGAAAATCAATCTACTTTGCCCTTTCTTTACCACTGGTTACTAGTTGAAATTTAGGTTATCATCCCAGTGAGTGACACTTATCATGAAACTCACTCTGATTATTAAGGCCCATGTGGGCAGCTTCTGTCTGAGTGACCAGGGTAGAGATGAAATGCTGATTCCTTTGTAATCTGTTAGATGATGCTGGAGAATTGAAAGAGTTGATGAGGGAGGGAAAGATCTCATTTGATAGATCTCATGTAGTAGAAAAAAGAATAAGAGCCTTTTAAAAGATCAGTTTGGAATGTGTTAACATGGCTTTAGCTGAGATTAACTGGTATATACATATGTATGTTAAATATTAACATTTGGTCACAGTTCTGCACAGTTCTGCAACCTGTGTGGTTGCATGATGACATTGGAGCTGTCCCTTCTGCTGTGTAGGAACTGAAGCCAGACCGCCTTCTGGTGCTGAAGGTGCTGTGGGATGACTTCCGGACGTGCTACTCCTGTCGCCCTCTGCTCTGCTGGTCGGTGTGGTGGGCCCTCTCCACCTGCGGCTACTTCCTGGTTGTGAACTACACGCAGGGCCTGTGGGAGCAGGTGATGCCCTCTCGCCATGCTGCTGTCTATAACGGCGGCGTGGAGGCCGTGTCAACCTTGCTAGGTAAGTGAGGCGAGGTGGTGGCGGGGGGCGGGGGCCAGGGGGCAGGGGTAGTCCTCTGGAAGTGAAGGCTGCCACAGTCAGGTTTTCTCTCCCCTCTCAAATCTGAAGTGACCCCAAGATTCCTTATTTTGAGCTCTGATTTTATAATTTAGGAGCAAGTGCTCGAGTGGTAAAGACTCTGACTAACAAACCTGAATTCTTTATAACCTCTGGGAAACCTAATATCATGATCTCAAAATTATTTTCAAGTCTCCATTATCTGATTTCTGAGTGCTTTTGCCACCTAATGTAAAACCGAGTAGCAATATACAATAACAGTAGCTATTATATGTTGTGTTAACATGTGCTAAGTGCTAATCAAAGGGCTTAATGTACGTTTAATCCATCCTCGCAAAATTCCTAAGATAGGTACAATCAGTATCCCCTGTTTACAGTTAAGGAAACCTGGGACAAATATGTTAATAACTCGTCAAGGTCATACAGATGGTAAGTAGTAAAGTCAAGATGTGACCTCAGAGCCTGTGTCATTGGCCATTTTATTGTCCATTTCTAATTTGATGACCTTTGCCTTGGCAACACCCCCAGGTCTGTGCCCCCCATATCCATCTCTTTGCAGACTGCCCTAATTTAATCTCTCGTCATCTCACTGGCTCCGTGTTGTTTATTCTCTTAAGTCCAAAATCTCTGCCTGACTTTAAAGACCCTCCGTGATCTTGAGCCACCCTCTTAATAAATTCAAAGCTTTTAAAATGTCATAATCTAAGCTGAGTTTTTAACTATTGAAGTAGTATTTATTTAGCAAAATAACCAGATTACTTTTTGTTTTATAGGTGCTGTTGCTGTGTTCGCAGTTGGTTACATTAAAATATCCTGGTCAACTTGGGGAGAAATGACATTGTCTCTGTTTTCTCTCCTGATCGCTGCCTCCGTGTATATCATGGACACCGCGGGTAACATTTGGGTGTGCTACACGTCCTACGTTGTCTTCAGAATCATCTACATGTTACTCATCACTATAGCAACGTATGTATTTTAATTTCAAAGGCATTAGGAAAAGTTGTGATGGGATAAACTTTTTGGTTTCTTTATAAAGAAATTAAATCTTCTAGTTAAAAGAGGCCAATGGAAGGAAGCATTGTATTGTTTTTTCCTGAGGAACATTTAGGCAAGGTTTATTTATTTCCTTGTTTACATATTCCTGCTGTTTTCAGATGTTGGCATGAGATTTACATCATTTAGCAACACAATACTTTTCACTTGGTTGGGAAGGGAATTGACAGCAGAAAGAAGGGGGTACTCTTCACATTTAAAGTAAAAATTGTAATACCCAGAAAGAAATTCTTGGCTATTCATTTCTTTCTTTTTTAAGTTTTCAGATCGCTGCGAACCTCAGCATGGAACGCTACGCCCTAGTGTTTGGTGTAAACACCTTCATTGCTCTGGCTCTGCAGACTCTGCTCACCCTCATCGTGGTAGATGCCAGTGGCCTTGGCTTAAAAATTACCACTCAGGTAAGATTAGTTTTGGCACTGAAGGTGTTCTGGCTTGATCATGGGGACAGAAGTGGAGCACATCTCATGAAAACAAATTCAAATGTAGACAGATATAAAATAAAAAGTGTCCCCTCCTTCCTTCAGCCATCCCCTATTCGTGGTTCTTTGCTACCTGGAGCATGTCGAGACCATCATCTTTTAAAGTAACTGACCAGCCCAGTGGAGCTGAGAGGTGATATTGGTTTCTTCGAGGCCGAGCCCTTCTGCTTCCTCGTCCAGTTGTTTCCATTTTTAATTCTGTGCCTGGACTACCCTCTCCCATGTTTGAGATGCCCTACTTCACCTCGCTGCTCTCTCCGGTTCCTCACTTTGTTTCAGATTCTCCCTCACCCAAATACCAAGGTCATGACTTGCTGTTGATGACTAGCATTATGATTCTTAACACATGGCCTACTGAGAAAACACCTGCACAAACACCCCAGACAATGTGAATGTTTTTCTTCATTCAGAAATTGTACGGTTGTACATGCCTCGTGCGTTGTGAGTCTGTGGGTAGGGTTTGCTCTGTGCTTTGCTAAAATGAGCAACTGAATCAAAAAGTGCCCACCCCAACCCCATACCATGCCCAGTTCCCTCTATACTTACTAGTTTTCTTACACCCGACTCATCAGCAGTAATTACTTTGTTTTACTGAAGAGATCGAAAAGAAAAACGATGATAATAGGTAGTGTGCATTGAGGGCTTTCCATGTGCCAGATACTTTGTGTAGATTTTTGCAGAGTTGTCAGGAGTAGACATGGAAAAAATAGCTCTGAGTGTTAAAGAATGTTAAGTTGTTTAAGGTCACAGAATCAACAGTAGTGTGGCAGAGCCAGGATTTACCAGCATCTCACTCGAAAGCCTTCTGTCTCCCACTGCCCCTTGCTGCCTCGAAAAGGTGGGAGGAGCAGAGGGGCGGGAGCTTATTACTATCAATATGATTCCCAATTACTACCAGTAGTAAAAACCTCTCAAGGAAGGGTTTGGTGCTTACATTTGGAATAGAGGATAGGAGAAAAAATTACTATGAAAATAGTGCGTTTAAACATATGGAATACTAGAATTGTGTGGACTGTGCTGAAACTCTAACTGCCATGATTAATAGGTTTCCTATAGCAACGTGTGTCCAAATTTTTAAAAACCTGGCTCAAAGACTCAGTGGCTCTCTTACTATACCCATGAACCAGCTTATACGTATTTAGTAAGTTATTTTAAGAAGAATACGATCATGAAGATGTTGATAAACTATGTCACATTAAAAAGTTAGCTTAGAAAAAATTCTTATGTAAAGGAATCCTATAATGGAATATAGTTGAGCTTCTACTGCCCTCTTCTGGGCAAGAATCAAAGCTCTTCATCTTCAGAACTTAGCCTGTTAGCGAATCTGCCATGTCAGTTTGAGGGTACAGACCATGATTCAGTGATAGCAACAACAGCAACAACAAAAATAACAACAGTACTAACAGCAGCGGCATTATGCTATAAACATTTACAGACAGGACCTCATCCATTCCCAACAGCCTGTAAAGGAGGGACTATTATGAATTCTATTTTGTAAATCAAGACAAGGCCCAGCAGTTAAGTATCTCAGTCAAGGTCCCACAGCCAGTAAAGGATGGATGTAGTGAGACCCCCACTCGGGCAGCCAGGCTTGGGTACCACCACACGTGCTGCCTCTTTGTATCTTCAGTGCCTGACATACTGGGTAAGCATACAGTGTTTCCTGAATTTTTATTGGGAAACAACATACCTTTAATTATAGAGTATATTTGAATATGTATAATAAAACAGCCCACTTCCTAATGGATAATTCTATAAATTAGTTCTTTCTCCTTCTTTAGTTCCTGATCTACGCTGGCTATTTTGCACTCATTGCTTTGGTTTTCATGGCTAATGGTATGGTCACTATTACGAAGAAATATAGACAGCAAGAAGACCCAGAATCAAGTTCTCAAGGAACTACTTCATAATGCACTGCTGACGACCTTCTTCTTATAGCAAGAACTCAGTACAGCAACTGTGCTTGGATAATTTAATTTTTTTAAGGTGTAGACGTATATTTAAGAATGTGTATTTCATGACTTCAAAGCAGTCAACTGACTGTATCTTTGTTCCTATAATAACATAATACTAACTGTTCAGAGGAGCCAGAAGTCAAGTTTATTTCGTGGATTATTTAAGGACAACTTTTCTGATTCAAAAGTGAATTTGACTTTGAAAATTAAGTAAGAACAATCAAGCAGCACATGGTGTTGTATACCTGATAGCAAGTGAGTTTGGTGTGCGATAGGACTTCCACATCTGATGTGCTAGAAGGTTGGCCTAGTGGGACCAGGGCTTCACAGGGGCCACAAGATGTTACAGGTCAGGATCAAAATATGTTCACGTTCTTATTTTGGTGTTATTCATGTGCATTTGTGTTTCTACAGATGAAAGCTGTTTCTAACACTGGCAGTATTTGCTCTGGTTTGGTGTTCTGTCCAATAAAGAGTGTGTGTCTTTTTTAAAATTAAGTTATCTTTAAAGGTTCATTGTATGAACTCAGTCCCATCTTGACAGTTATGTATTTATGCAGATTTTTTTAGAAGTACAGTTTTGCAATATTCATATGTTTCCCAGAGAAGCTTATTTAGTTAGAAAATTAGGCAAGTTTTGAAGCCCTGCTAATAATAATATAAATGAAGAGATCTAATCAGAAAACTCAAGCTAGGTTTCCTTGTCTTTTATTCTTTAGTATGAGAGACTATCAATTCCAAGATGAAAAGTTAGAATATGGGCTAAAGACAACTACCCACTACCCACTACCCCATTTTGTATTTGCATTCCCTTTTATTTCCAAAATAAAATGAAAAAGTCTTTTTTTATAAACTTCATCCCCATTTATAGCTTTTATATTATTTGCCGTTCTTATCCAAGATAAAGATGTTGTTAGGAGTTGGATTATTCCAAGAATTTTTTCACAAACTGAGCCTCTTTTTGATTATCAGTGCGACAGGAACCAAGATAGACTTGATTCCTGCCTTTTGTACAATAAATCTCCCTTTACTTCTAAGGGCGGATCGTCTTGAATGTTTGCTTAAAAGAACAATTGCTAGTGATTCCATTTCCAAGTTACTTGAAAAAATATTATTCTGTATACGCTTAATCCTCAGACCAGCCTACCAAGTGGCTGATAGAATATATGAGACATGAAAACTATTTTAAAGCCAACTTCGTTGCCTTACCTTGAAAATCTAGGTAGCTGCTTTTAACTGGTGTGTTAACTTTTTTAGAACCACACAGATAAGAGTGTGAATAATAGTGTCAAGATTGCAAAACTGACATATTTATTTGGGTTAAGCAGGAACTCTGCAATCAAATGAATAGGATATGAATAGGTCCTTTTCTATTCAACCTCTTTTTGGATGTAGAGAAGGGAAAAGAACACTAAGGAGGAGAAGGGGACGTGATATCATAAAAATAGCAGCCTCTAATTTTATATTTTGCCCTTTTTTTTGCTACATAAGGAATTATTTACTCAGAAACAAGTAGAAAATTGGTGTTTGAGGGATTTTATTTAATTTTTAAAATAAAATAGACTATGGTACAATCAAATTACCAAAGCACTATTTCCCTGGGATTTAATTTGATGTCTGTGCACACAACTGGAGCCTTTATTTATCTAAGATAGTAATAAGTTCAAATCTTAATGTGTGGCCATATTTGTAGAATGCTGGACCATGTTTGCAAGTTGTACTGTATGCAGTTTTGCAAAGATGTGGAAATAATTTGTTGAACTTTTTATTCAATTCTGTATAGAGTATAAAATTATTTTTATTAAATAAATATTTTACAGTATATTTCCCTTTTTAATCAAAATTATTTTAAATTTATCTTTTGCTTTAGTGGGACCTTTCAATTACATCTTTAACTCTTTTAATAATTTCTAAGCAAATTTTATATTAAGCCTTCCCCTCACAGACCTTCCCAATTAACTGTCATTCTAGTCATTCCTCCATTTTTTGTGATCACTACCTTTGACTTCCCTTTTGTTTTTGCTGTTTTCCTTTTTTTTTTTCCAGCAGCACACTGTACTGTTCATTTTTCTTGGTCCTCATCTTAATACCTCTCATCCTTGTTTCTAAAGCAGTCTCCCTTTTAGAAACTGAAAAGACCCACATTTCCTTTGCTGTTGACTGAATTTTAAAAATAAAGGAAATTAAATCAAGAGAATATACCATCTTGTTTTGAAACTTCTTGTTTTTGGAACAAAGCCTTTGTTCCAGCCCAAAATATTCTTGATACCCAGGGAAGCTTCTTCCTGCTCTCAGCTGAGAAGCACTTGTTCATCCTATCCCGGAAACCAGTCTTGTCACCGTACCCAAATGAACACTTCCCTTCACTATCCTGTTCCCAAACCAACTTCATTAAAGCATTTCCTTGATTATCACTGAAGACTTAGAAATTTTTCATGCAAATAAATAAAGAAAGAAAGAAAGAAAGAAAGAAAGAAAGAAAGAAAGAAAGAAAGAAAGAAAGAAAGAAAGAAAGAAAGAAAGAAAGTTTTCTATCGCTATAGCTGTCTTCCCGATATCTTAATGCTTTTCAGTGTATATGCCTTCCACACAGGGACCATATCTCATTTTTGTCCTTTGTTGGAAAACACATCTGAGTGCCATGTGAATATTGATATGTAATAAATTATATATAATGCTCTCAATATAGCCACCTGCCAGTGCAATAGCTAAATGCCCATTATTTAAAAAGAACATGAACATAAAACATTTAAGAGAAAATGCCTACCAATAATCTCTAGTCCACTGGGCAATTTATTCAAGGCATTACACTCTCAACAACAGAAACTGGATATGTTTTACTTATTATGGTATCCTAAGAATTAATACCTTACATTTGTTTAACATGGTTTAGTTTGGAAAAGGCATTTCTGAACATCATTATTCACAGCCCAGGGGGTCGAGGCTAGGTGTTCCAGTAAAAGCTGTGACACATTGAGGAAGTCACTCTACTGAGCTTCAGTTTCCTCATCAGTAAAATCCTGTCATTTGTCGCTGCAATCTAAATTTATCTTGCTTCCCCTTTATACATAAAGATGACATTTAAGGATTTAAGAACATTGTAGTTCACCATTTTACATCTTTATTATTATTATTATTCTTGACCACTCTCTTGGAAAATAAAGTTTGGGTTTTGATTGAGGGGCAGGATGGGGAGACTTTGGGGTCAAAAAATCTGGTAACTAATTAGCAATTTGCTCATCTACTAGAGAAAACTGAAACTACTTTTTGACGTTTAATAGCGAAGAAAATAATATACCAAAACATACTTGTAGATGTTCCCACAAGTTCTAAAGCTGGCGAGGGACAGGTGCACGTGGGAAAACTCACAACCCAGAGAAGAGACTGACCTTCAGCAGTTCCTACTAACGCTCGAGACACCTGCGGGCGATGCGCGGAGTCCTCGGTCGTCCCCTTGGAAACCGCAGCCCAACGGATGCTCCGCGAGAACTCGGAAGCGGGCGCGCCTGGAGGAGCAGGTGTTCCAGGCTGCCGTCTGCGCCTGCGCGCGCCCGCCGCGCTCCGCAGTAAGAGAGGCCCGGATGGAGGACGCGGCTGCACGCCGTTGCCATGGCAGCGGGTCCTGGCCGCCTCGGTAGCAGGTGCTACCGAGGGTTTCCCTCGCCTCGTTGTCAGAGCTTAGAAAGAGGAGGAGAGGCGAGCGCCGCGGGCCGTCTCTGTGACCTCGGCCGCCGCATCTTACACAGGCAGGAGGGGCTGTAGAGGAAGAGAAGGGGAGGATGGTGCGGAGACGTTGATGGGGACAGAGGGGAAAGGGGAAACCGTCTGGGACCCGACCGCTGGGGGGAAAGGGGTAGAAGACCAGAGGGAGGAGCCTTTCTGTTGGCGCCACATCCATCCGAGTCCCAGGTGCACGGCGCCTGGCGCTGGCGGGAAGCCTGGCTTCACTTCGTACGAGGGAAACCGCTCTGGGGGTGGCCCAGGCTGTCCTTCTGTCATATGCTTTCCCCTCTCAAAGTTCTCCCTAGGAAGGAACAGTCACCCCGCTCCTAAAACGTTAGCTTCCACCGAGAGGCTAAGGTATTCGTTTAGTCGGTAGTACCTTGAGACCTTCGATGCGAATGAAAACCATCACCTAATGTGTGTAAAATATTGCTTGGCGTCATACTTGGTGATAGATTACGAATTTTTTAAAAAAGCATTTACTCAGGGGCCACAGTCTTGGCAGGACGGAGCAGGAAGAATGGGCCAGATGGTCTCATGATGTTATTATGGGTTTTATTTTGCTTAAGTACTTCCTTAATATTAAAAGGCGTTGTCTTTTGACATTCTTTCAATTTTATTATATTGTAAACAAACATGTTTAAAAGGTGATGAGATAAGACTGGAATCAATGATTTAGACTAGACTATACTGTAATATTCTGAATCCTAAAAGATAATGATCAAAATTGTGTATACATATGGACTTATCTTAGACTCTGCCTGAAGGATCTGCATCACATACCCACAGGGAGTTTAGCAGACACCCAGGAGGAAGGAATTAATTTGTCTCTTACTACAGTTTCCTATTAGGAAGGTGGTTCTGGTCCACGCCAGTTACATAGGTTTTTACTGGTGATAAACATTGAGATTTAAATAAGTGCAATTCTCAAGGCATAAGTGTTAGATGATTACGTTTGTGTAAGGTATATTTTTATTCAACTATGTTGACTGTGTACCATATGGCCAGTACCCTGCGGGTGAAGATTAAAATAACCAAAGGGGATTGAATATCCTGTGACGCATTTGAAAAAGGCTTAAGGGACTTGGTAACAAGAGTTTATGCTTTATGCTCTTTGTTTACTTGGGAACCAGCCATGAGCTTGTTGAAGTTACAGTCCCTTATATACACCTTTATTACATCGATCTACATTTTTATTTATTTGTTTTTATCTACATTTGTTTGTCTTCTCTACCAGACTGCAAGCACAAAGGTCTATTTTATAATCTTTGTAGGAAAATATATAGAAATATCATAGGTATTCAACAAATGTTTGCCAACATTGTATTTTACATATATATAGTTCACACACATATACAGACATTCTAGATAAAGATTTATATGCTTCTTGTTAAAAAAAAAAATTAAGCACAAAAAAATTACCAGGGCCAGGAGCTGACCTCAATTTAAAGATAACTTTAGCCTAGTTCTCTTAAAAATGTCTGACTTTATACCATTTTCACAAATATTTATTAACTTTCATCCGACATCCCTATTTATTGTCACTGCCTCCTAATATTGGGCATCAGAGTTTTCTTTTTTTAATTAAAAAAATAGTTTTATTCAGAGCGGACGACAGCTTGACTCCTGTGGCAATCGGCATTGACGTAAATGAGAATCAGTTATTACTGAGTTAAAAAGCTCTCAGATCACAGATGATAGTTATGTCATGTAAGTTACAGAGGACTGAGAAACTGAGGATGGAAATCAATATGGTTGTTTTTATTTGAACCTATGGAAATATAGATGCGCGAGACTGAGAAGCTAAGTCACGTGCTCTGACCTGGGCATGGCGTTTTGATGATGTGCAGGGAATGTGGACCATCTTCCTGGAAGCCTCAGATAGTCTCCTCCTCCGCCTCTGTTGGCCTCCTTGTAGTTTCGGGTTTCAGCAATTGGGGGGACGTGGGATGGTGGCTAAGAGTGGCGCGCCTAGAAGGTGCCTGGCCCGTGCAGGCTCGGCGTAGGCAGGCACGAGCTTACTGTGAACGACCCATGCTTCGTGTGTCTGTGCGTTACTGGACTTACCTTTGACACTGACCTTCACACTCCACACCACCCCTCAGGTGGACATAACGTAGACCTCCTCTCTTCACCTTACAGTGCTACTCTTTAACACACGGAAAATGGATGAGAATAAGGATACCGATTCAAAAGAAAGTGAAGAATATGAAGATGACTTTGAAAAGGACCTGGAATGGTTAATTAACGAAAAAGAAAAAAACGATGCCAGCATAACAGAGGTATGTGTAAGCTGAGAACCCCATTAATCATAATGACATTGAAGTGCTTTATGATTCTTGAAGAGTTTCATACACATTATCTCATCTCAACCTCACAAAGTCTCTTTGATATACATAGGACAAGTGTCATTATTTCCATCTTTTAGATGAGAAAATTGAGGCATAGAGTTTAAACGTTGTGTCCTAAGGCAAAGGGCTAATTAGAGAACAGGATTAAGTTAGCACTTAAAGCTAACTTATGTAAATTATAATTTTTAAATTATAATTTAAAGAAAACAATGTAATCAATTGCATCAAAAGTAAAAATGACTGCAGTTAATTTCCACTTTATATGAACTTGGGTACACTCATGGGGTTATACTTTTAATAGGAATGAAAAATAAAGTGTGCTCACTTCGGCCGCACATATACTAAATGATAAATAAAGCAAGTACTCAAAAAACATGGCCTTTCTGCTAATATTTGAAACCTTAGGATAATTAGCTCTTCAGAGGAATGAATATAGAGAAAAAAGTAAAGTGTCTTTTACATTTTTTTTTTTTAGAAAATCTGACCTAGAGATAAAAATTGATCTGGAATTTGGATTTAGGTCCTGCAGAAAATAGCAGCAATAATAATCTGGAGAGATTATAAGAACCTCAAAATGATTAGGACTTAACCAAAGCAGTGACCTTTATTGGTGTTGGGGAGAAAGACACTGTTTTGAAGAATACAAATATTACAAGGAAAAAACATTTAAAAAATATTCTTCTGAAAAAGTAAAGGAAGGAAAATTTTATAGAGAGAGGAATATTAAAATAATATTGTATTATTTATAATTACCTGTTCATGCATTAGCATAAAAGATTTTAAATATCAATATAGCTCTGATTTCAAATTTGAAATCAGAGTTAATTTTTTTCCCAAAGTGCTATTGTCATATATTTCTCCTGGATGCTCATAAATATGAATGAGAATATTATGAGTAAAACCTGAACAAGAAACATGTGAATTTTCCCATTTATAAATTAATTATGTGAACATAAATATCCATTTCAGATTTTCTACATATAAACGGACAAAGTATCTCAATTTTTGCTAAAAAGAGAATCTCATATCTATTTTTTTTTAGATGGCTTGTGAGAATGAAGAAAATATTAAGCAAGAATTAAAAGAGAATGAGACGGAAAAAGAACACACCGAAGAGGTTTCTGATCCTGACAGATCTTCGAAGGATGAGGTTTCACCAAGAAGAAATAACTTCATTTCTGTACCGAGTATTCAGTCTTTGGATCCTGTATCAGATTCAGATAGTGAAAACTCTTTCCAGGAATCCAAACTGGAGAGTCAGAAAGACCTGGAGGAGGACGAGGATGAGGAAGTGAAGAGGTACATCATGGAGAAAATTATACAGGCCAACAAGCTTCTACAGAATCAAGAACCCGTGAATGATAAAAGGGAGCGAAAACTCAAGTTCAAGGACAAATTAGTTGACCTGGAAGTTCCTCCCCTGGAAGACACTGATAACTACAAAAATTATTTTGAAAATGAAAGCAACATGTCCGGAAAACTGTCGCAGCTATGTATTTCCAATGAATTTGGGGAAGAAAATGTGCTCCTGTCACTTGGAGGAAATTGTGAAGAAAACAAGGACAGGAAGATACTCGTTGAGAGAGATGGAAAATTTGAACTTCTGAATTTACAAGACATTGAGAGTCAGGGAGTTTTGCCCCCCATGAATAGTGTTAACAGTAAAGAAAATGAATCTCAGCAGTTGTCACCCAGATCTTCCCATTCATCTGTCAGCAGTGTCAAGAGAGAAGAGCCCGTGGCAAAGACCAATGGCTTATCAACAGAAGCGCCCCTGGCTTTTATCCCTCAGCCCCCACCCACCCCCAAGGTTTATCCAAACTCTGCTGTCAGCTCAGAACCAAGAAGGGGTAGGAGGTCTGGCCACAGGACACGGTCTGCGATTGTGTCTCCCCTGACCTCGACGTACTGTCTCTCCACGCGACAGAAGGAACTGCAGAAAAGGCTGGAACAGAAGAGAGAAAAGCTCAAGAGAGAGGTGAGAGCACAAGAGGGCGTCGTACTCAAAGCAGAACGTGTTTTCAGGTGTCGCAGGTGCCGTAGGAATCGAAATGCTTCTTCAAAGTATTTCATACATTGGGTCGCTTGTTTTGCTCTTCTGTTGTTACGTTAAGTGGTTCAAGGTTAAGAACGTGTATCTGAGGAACAAACGTCACGCTTACCTTGGCCAAGCTCTCTCGTAAGGCTCGCCAAGCACAGCAATGAACAGGCTGTCTTAGAGCTAGAGCAGGTCCCAGCGACAGCCTCGTCAGATCCTGTCATTTTAACGGTGAGACTCAGAATAAGTGACGGCTGAAGGTCACCTTGATACGAGATAGGAGAAAATCAGGTGTCAGATAGAAAAATGAAGGCAAAACTGTGTTGGGTTTGGGAAGCAACAGGTAGAATCGGATTATAATTCTGCGACGTGTGTGTGTGTGTGTGTGTGTGTGTTCGTGTGTGTGTGTGTGTGTTCCATGCCTACAATTCCTTGATTTCGTGGATCTTAGTTTCAGATTAAGAATACAGCCTAGTAACAATGAAATGTCTCCAGAATGCCATATGGAATCCCAAATTATTATTTTTGAGTGTTTCTTTTGCTCTTAAAATAAAAACATTTTATAACTGAAAATGCCAGGTACCCAAACTGGTGAGTTTTCTGAATGACTTAAATCTGTGCCTTTCTCTGTCTTACTGGATACCTTGTGGTATTGAACCATATAAAATATCTAACTGTAAATACCAAACCTCGGCAGAATCGGAGGTTAATGGACTTTTACAATTAGAGGGAACCGTAAAGATCATGTTACAGATGAGAAAACTATAGTCTAGAAAGTTTAAATAACTTTAGCCAAGTCATTCAGCTTGTCTGCAGCCTTCCAGCTTGGTGCTGTTTCCACTCTGGTGCGTGCCTTTCTCCTGCTGACTGTCTTATAGCTCTGCATTTAACTGATTTAAGTACCTCCCTTCTGGGTTAAGTAACTAACTCCCTTTTACAATATTAGCTGAATAATTCAGAGTAAGAAATTCATTTTATTTTTATAGTTACTTTTACAGTTAACTAATTCATTTTATTTTCATAGTTTTGATTATTTTAAGTAAAATAATGAAAGAATTTAAACACGTGTAAAGGTACAATGAACCCCTACGTTCTTATCACCCAGATTCAAAATCCGTTGAGATTTTGGCATATTAGCTTCGTCTCCTCTCTTGTTGGTTGAAGTATTTTTCAAGCAAGTCCCAGCCAGCACGCACATCCTTGCTCACGCACACACTTCAACATACATCTCTAAGTGACGATAGCATTTTCCTTTGTAACTAACTACAATGCCACCTAGCAAAATTAACAAATTAATCAGTGGTATATAAGAATGTTTAAGACACCGTATAGTGCTTCTGGAGTGTGGTGGTTTTTTTCTTTCTCTGGCATATTTTTGCAGTTTGAGGAGTTTAATGCCAAAAGTAAACTAGGAAGCGAAGGAGAGATCCAAGAAATCCCTGACTAGTATGTATGTATGTTACTCCTGTGTGATTACAGACTTATCCTCACAATTTCTCTGGGGAAAAAAAAATCTTCATTTTTCTCCCTAAGCAAATTAGAGACCTCGTTTTTTGTTTTTGTTTTTGTTTTTTTTTAAGATACCTAATATTTAGATGGAAAGTTTTAGGAGCACGGAATTCTAATTTCAGATCTCAGACTATCTCTCTCTGCTCTAACTCATCGACGATTTTTTAATCTTTCATTCATGCCTGTTGATATTCTTTCCACCAGGAGGAGCAGCGGAAAATAGAAGAAGAGAAGGAGAAGAAAAAGGAGAACGACATGGTGTTTAAAGCGTGGCTGCAAAAGAAAAAAGAGCAGGTTGTGGAGATGAAGAGAGTTCAGAGAGCGAAGCAGATCGAAGACATGAACAGCAGAGTGAGTACAAGTCCCGCGTGGCAGACAAGTTCCCGCTGCAGGAGTGACAGCTGAATTTAGCTACGGAAAGGAGCCTGACTGTCGGGCTAAGGACTGATGGGAGACGTAGAACCAGTGGTCTGGAAACTGCCCGCAAACCGTGCAGCACGCGGATGACGCCACATCCTAAGACGCCCCGTGACAGTCGAGCTGTTACAGCACTGAAAGTGGAACACGACCGATCTCTTCAAGATAGTATAGGATGAGTTTGATATGCAGATAGGACAGAGAGAGTGCGCGTGTTCGTGCACGCACGCACACACACACACACACACACACACGCACACGCACACTATCCCCCACACCTGCATTAAGTGTGCTTTCCTGGGTTTTTATTTTTACCAATCTGATAGGCAGGAAATAGTGATTGGAGTGTTATTTTCAGCAAGATTGAACGTCCAGCGCTATTCACATTTTTTTTTCCAGAAAAAAAAAATCCTTTGTCAGCTTTTCGATTAGGATATTGGTTCTTCCTTTTTGATACGTGGGGACTCTGTGCGCTGTGAAAACTGGTTCTTTGAGAGCTCCCCTGCCTTCATTTTTTCCTTTTGTTTTTCCCTTTTTTTTTTTTTTTTTACAATGCAGAGTATTTGATTTCATATGGTTGGATTTATAAAACTATAAAAGGAAGTCCTGAAAAAACATTTCTAAAAACCAGTCGTTTAAAGCGTGATATAAACTGCATTCAATCTGTGTGCTCATTTCATCAGTTCTGTCTTCACAGTGTGTCCACACTCCACCAGCCTAGTCCAAACCACTGCCGTCTGTCGCCCGACTGTTAGAAAAGGCTAACACTGGTCTCCTTCCTCCCACCTTGCCGCCCCCTAACTCCAGCCTCTTCCCACAGAGCAGCCAGAGCGAGCCTCCTAAATGGGGAAGGGGGTGTGTCAGCTCTGCTTAGCAACCTCCAGTGGCTCCTCGTCTCAGAAGGAAACCCACTGGTCCTACGAGAGCCTGTGAGGGTGGGCGCTGGTCCCGCTGCTGCCCTCGCTTCATCTTCCACGCTCCAGCATTTTAACTTCTTTGCTTGCTATCTATCACCTATCTATCCTATCTATCATCTGTCATCCACCCATCCATCCATCTATCTATATCTATCAGCTATCTATCATCTGTCTATCCATCTATCCATCTATCCATCTATCCGACTATCCGTCCATCCCGTCCATCCATCCATCTGTATCTATCACTTGTCTATCATCTATATCCGTCTATCTATCCATCCATCCATCCATCCATCCATCCATCTGTATCTATCACTTGTCTATCATCTATATCCATCTATCTATCCATCCATCCATCCATCTATTATCTATCACCTATCTATCATCTATCATCCATCTATCTATCTAATCTATTTATTTATTGGAAGCAAGGCAAAGTTAGATTCATCCGCTTGTTTCAGCAAGGTAGAAAGCAGCACTTCAGAACCGTAAGCTTCTTCAAAGGCGGGAGTTAAGAAAGTGGGCCGTGTGGCGGTGTGGACCCTGGGAGGGCAGGCGATGAGACCACGTCACGATGAAGCAGCGATGCGTGCGACACGTGTTCTCGCAGGGTCTCACAGGCAGGGCCTTCAAGAGTCGTTTTTCGTTTATTGAAATTAAGAAAAGCCTGCTTGTGTAATTAGCAGGGAAACAGAGATCCACAGCAAGCTTTCCGATTGTGGCTTAGAAAGAAGCATGAGGAGCAGTTGAAAGAAAGAAAGACGGAAGAACTGCGGAAGCAGGAGGAGTGCCTGTTCTTCCTCAGAGGGACAGAGGGCCGGGAGAGAGCCTTTAAGCAGTAAGTCAGAGGCGAGGCGCCCTCCCCCACCCCCTTCCTCAAGGCCGTGTTCAAAAGTCATGTGATCCATGAAGCTTGGGCAAAATAACAACAAAATATTTCATCTCTACCATTATACACCCCTTCCATTTTAAATCCAGACTTTGAAAAATGTGTGAGAATATTCTTTAATTCCATACTTTGCATAATAGTTCTTTCTTCAAGATAGTTTTCAATGCTAGGAGTGTTTCTTATGGCACCAGAGTGGTAGCCTTTGATGGCCTACCATTTACGTATTCATTTATTCATTTGTTTGTTTGTTGACTTGTTCCTTTCTTAGAGAAATGGGCAAAAAGATTGGTTACATACAACCGGTCTCAGAAAAACTGAATAAGGGGTCGCATTAACCAAGGAATATTTTTCTGTCAAGAAAGGCAGGCAGGCTGAGGGGAGGGGTCTGTGTAGAGCCAGTGAAAGGAGATTTGGGCACATATTTTGGTCATTTAAGGCAAGCCCGATTCTTCTCAGTGCTGTGGGTAAGACCGGGTGTTACCTGGCTCATTCTGAGGAAGCAGACTGGGCTTCATAATGTCGCCAGCAAGCCTCACGCAGGGAGGGAGTCAGCAGAGTCCTGTTGTCTCAGGTTTCTTTCGTTTATGCTTTTTTTTGCTGTTATATATTTTTCTCCTTTCTTTTCTTTTCTTTATTTCTTTTTTTTTTTTTTTTAAATATATTACCCTGTTATCGAAGCAGTGAGTGTGCATTGTGGAGATGGACGAGGCAAGTCACATTGTCGTCATCCAGAATCACTGCTGTTAGGGCCTTAGTGCATGTCTTCTCGGTATTTCTGTGCACTTGTAATTTAAAAACAGAAGTGAGATCATACTTATACACTGTTCTGCTATCTGCCTGTTTTCATTAATGATCTCATCTGTACCCAGCCCATCACCATTTTCCAGGTGAAAAAAAAACAAAACAATTATGCTGACAATTTCATTATAAGACAAACTTAATTTCAAACACTTGATACCAAATATAACTATACTTTCTTGTGTGAGCTGAGGGTATAAGCCTGACATTTTTCTTTTACTACCTCAGTCATTTGTGTTGTAACTATAGCATTTCAGTGTAAAGAAATGAAATTTCCTTGGTCTGTAGTCATGACTTTATAGCCTGAAGCGTCTAGTCAGGGTGATACTCACCAGATCCGGTCGTGTCTCTTCCTACAGATGGCTAAGAAGGAAACGGATAGAAAAACTAGTCGAGCAACAAGTCGTCAAAGAAAGAGCCAGACAGCTCCG
Source organism: Macroglossus sobrinus (assembly GCA_004027375.1). Classification (NCBI taxonomy): domain Eukaryota; kingdom Metazoa; phylum Chordata; class Mammalia; order Chiroptera; family Pteropodidae; genus Macroglossus; species Macroglossus sobrinus. The sequence goes on from PVKZ01003822.1 coordinate 25,033, forward strand.
CCTGGAAGCGAAGCATTCGAAGCAGTTACAGAGTCAGCTGTGTAACATGGCAGAAGCCAGAGCCTTTCGTTTCACTGATCATTACAACTGAAGGTATCTATTAAATGCTTCCCTTTGAAGCTGCAACCCTCCCAATTTTGGATATCGTTTCTTAGGGCCTGTGTGCTTCGGGCATGCTGTAAGTGACGGTGATGGTGCACAGCTTTTGGTGATGTTGACAGTGAATTTATCTATATTTAAACACTAGAACAAAATAAATTTCTTCTCTTGCCGTGTTGGAATCATTTCTTCGTCCATGCCATGAACTGAACCACAAATGAACTCTACATTCCTTTACTTCTAAATCGTTTTAACATTTCTAGCGGGAAAGAACACAAGAAAGGGACATATTTCTAGTCTTAGTTTCTATTATCATTTAAAATTTTTTGTCTAGAACATCTCATAAGGCAGGAGTGACCTCTTAAGCAAGCCCGGCTCTGGGCCTTATACAAAGTCCTACTTAGATCAGCTTCGAATTTAAACAGATGTGGCAAGCTAAGCAATAAAAATAGGCCTACTTCCATGAGTTCTTTAAAAAGAAAAAACGGTTAACAGTTATGCATCATATTATTGTAGGTATGTAAATTAGCCAGCTCTTATAGAGAGTTTATAATGCGTCTGGTATTGTAAATGTTTTTCGTAAGACTTGGAGAGTCACCGTCAGAGATCTCTTAAAGCTTCAGACGGCAAGGTTCTGGCCTCCTGGGCATTTGTACCTTAATCACTTAACCCAAAGTGAGAAAACACAGATAACAGATAAGAACCAATTTGCCATTTAAATATTCCATAACATTTTACAAAAATGTTTGGAGTTTTGCTGGGATTGCAGTGAATCTGTAGACTGCTTTGGGTAGCATTGCTTTCTTATTAATAGTCTTCCAGTCCATAAACACAGAATGTCTTCTCATTTAGTGCAGGAATGTTCTGTAAGTTTCCTGTATAGTCTTTCGCCTCCTTGGTTAGGTTTATTCAAAGATATTTTATCCTTTCAAATTCAATTGCAAATGGACATGTTTTCTTAATTTTCTTTTTGGATTCTGTTCTCAAAGCACAAATTATTTTTTGTGCATTTACGTTGTACCCAGTGACTTTGCCGAATGTATTAGCTAGCGCTAGATTTTTCTGGGTGTGTGGATTCTATGGAATTTTCTATACACAGGATAGTATCATCTGCATAGAGAGAAAGTTTTACTTCTTCCTTTCCCAACTGGATTCCTTTTCGTTTTCTTGACTGATTAATCTGGCTGAAACGTTGAGTGTATGTGGGATAGCAGTGGGGAAAGTCGGCATCCTTGCCTCGTTCTTGAGCTTAGGAGAATAGCTTGTAGTCTTTCACCACTGAGGATGACGTTAGCTGTGGGTTTTCCATAAACGCCCTTTATGAAGCTGAGGAAGTTCTTTTCTTATTCTCTTTCCTACTTATTCCTCCTCGTCTTTTCTGAATGTTTTGATCATGAAAGCATGTTGGCTTTTATCAAATGCTCTTTCTGTATCAAGTGAAATGATGGTGATTTTTCTCCTTTGTTCTTTTAATGTGCTATATCACACTGGTTGATTTTCTTTTGTTGAACCACCTTGTATTCCCATGAGAAATACCACCCAGTCAAGCTGTGTAATTCCTTTACTATGCTGTTAGTTTGCTAGTAGTTCGTTGAGCACTTTTTAAATCTATATTCATGAGATGTTGGTCTGTAGGATGCTCTTCTTGTGGTGTCTGGGTGTGGCTTTGGTATCAGAGGAATACTGGCCTCACAGGTGCATTAGAAAGTGTTCCCTATCCCCTCCTCATTCATTTTTTTGGAAGAGACGGAAAAGATATTTTTTAAATAGTTGGTAGAATTCACCAGTGAAATTTTCCTAGTCTTGGACTTCTGTGGGGAAGTTTTTCTTTTTCAGTAGACTATTTTTAGAGTAGTTTTAGGTTCATAGGAAAGTAGTTTCCATATGTCCCTTGCTTCCCCACTTCCCCAACTGCCCCAACTACCCCCTCCCTCACCAGAGTGGGGCCCTTGTCACGTCCAGTGAGCCTACGCTGACACTCAATTGTTAAACAGCACCCACAGCTTATGCTAGGGTTCACTCTTGGTGCTGGGAGATTTTTGATTATTGATTTAATCTCTTTCCTTGTCATAGTTCTGTTCATTGTTTTTTTTTTTTAGTCAGTTTTGGTAATTGTGTTTCGAGGTATTTTTTCCATTTCATCTAGGTTAATTTGTTGGCGTACAGTTGTTTCTTTTTTATTTACATGACGTTGGTAATAATGTCCCCACTTTCATTTCTGATTTGTTACTTGCATGTTTTTTTTTCTTGGTCTGGATGTGTTTGTTGATTTAGTGGATCCTTCCAAAGAACCAACTTTCGGTTTCCTTGATACTCTATTGTTGTTCTATTCTCTATTTTGTTTATTTCTGCTCTAATTTTAATTTCCTTCTGCTAGCTTTGGGTTGTTTGCCCTTCTTGTTCTAGTTTCTTAAGGTATAATGTTAGGTTGTTGATTTGAGATCTTTTTTTTTCTGTTTAGCTCAGTTAATTATTGTTATTGTTGTTATTGTTATTGTAGACACTCTTAAACCAACCATTGCAGAAGTGTGCTATAATTTGAAGTTACAAGGGTATACATTTTTTTTTTATTCTGGTAAAATACATATAAAATCAACCATTTTTTTAAAAGGACAGTTCATTAAGTGCATTTATATTGTACAACCATCACCACTTCCAGAATTGTTCATCATCCCAAACGAAACTCTGTACGATAATAGCTATTACATAATATAAGTTAACTGACCGATGTTCCTAACATGGAGCATTTATTTTCAACAGATTTCCCTTCACCTATAGTAGCGTCATAAGCCTCCTTTGCAGCCTGAAAAGGGCAAGGACACCCCCTCCCCAAGCCCCCCGCCAGCCATCACGACTTCCGAGCTGGGGCCGGAAACGTTCTGGAAAGGGCGAGACAGTATTTCAGGCTCTCCTGCCTTCTGCGGAAGCCCACCGCAGACCACGGTCGGCGGGCGGCCGAGGCTGCATGTGCCCTGCGGCTGAGGTGCTCCGGTCCTCGATTCTCATCAAACTAAATTCAGCCTCTCGTATAAATATATATAGCAAGATACACAGTGCCTTAGGCCTAACAGGTACGCAATGTTTTTCTTTCAGTCCTTTAGGAGAAGCATCACGTAACGCTGGAGAGCATTCTCCGCTTTAAATTTGCCTGCCCCGTTTCATTCTCCTCTTCCCCTGAGACATCTATTAAGAAAGGGTAACCCGGAGTCGAGTGCACGAACCGTCTCCGGGGACATGTGTTATTTAAGTAGAAAGTGAGATGACCTCTAGCAGCATGTGACGCCCGCTCCCACATAACAGAGCTCCCGGGTGACGAGCAGGCGCCCGTCGCACGCCGCCAGCACGCCGAGCGCTAAAGCACAGTCAGTTCTCCCCGGCAGCGGCTGCAGCAATTGAAAGTTACGTTTTCATATCTAGTATAGGGATGAAATCGCCCAATATTTTTCTTTGCAGCAAGCAGGCTGGTTGGTGAAGACTCAGGAAATGGATTATCAGGTGAGCGTTCTGTACAGGTAGCTGGGTCCAAAATGCATAGAACCTAAGGAAAATAAGAAGTAACGTCAGATGTATCCAGTAGGGACTGGAAATGCCCTTTGTTTTATTGATGTCTAACTACCCATGAAGCTCCATTCACTTAGTAAACAGCTGAGTACCTATTCTGTGCAAAGGACCCTGAGGAACTGTAAACCGTAGTCCCCGCCCTTAAAAAGCTTACAGTTCGGGAGATGGAGGATCAAAGCATTGCAATGTAACTTGTTCAAGGGCTATAATAAATACATGTGCAAAATGCAACGGGAGCCTGGGGGCAGGAACCCCTAGGCTGCCAGTGAGGTTCGGGGAGGGCTGATTGTCAGAGGCGTGAGACGCTCGGCCTACGTGCAGGCACCAGGCCTGCACTACGTGATTCCGCAGTGTCCAGCTCGCTCACACCTATATGAGGGAATTAACAAATCATTTCCTAGGTCAGCAGTAATCTATTACCTACTCATGGCTACTAAATTAAAAATTCTACATGGTAGTTTTCGTATCAAAATGAACTCAAGAAAAGGATTACCAATGATTCAGTAGCTAAAAAATAGGTCCTTCCTGAAATAATTACATTTTTCTCCTTATGAATACAGCAATATTATTTGAGAAAGTGAAACCTCAGAGGAGGAGATAATTTCTCTCAGGTCACAAGCTCATTAGCATAAGATCAAGTTTAGATCCCATATGTCCTACCTCTAATGCCAGGCACTTTCCATTACACATGCCACCCTGCAGTAAGAGGACAGAACACAAAAGAAATATTTTACCGTTTCAGCCATTTTTTCTGCTGGGGTGCTGCAGAATTCATCTGTCGACAGAATCTTTTTTTGGCCACTGGTGCCGACGTCTCCCAGAAGGTGCGCGTGTATTGCTTTGGCCAGCTTGTGATTTGTCAGCGCCAGTTCTGCCGTGCTGCGAGGCTGGCTGCCCGGGCAGTAGGTCTGCGCTTCCCCCCACTGCAAGGAGACGAGCAGCTCCCCCAGTAACCTGCGCAGGACACACAGGGCCACTGAGCGTTAACAGGAGGGTGAAAGAAAAATCAGGAACACTACCTAAGTGCAAAATATGGTTCTGAAAGCATACAGCTGCTTTCTCCCTTATCTTTCAGAGTTCAGTGAATCAGGAAATCTGATAAAATAAGTCAGACTACTACAGAAAGCATTATCAGTTTATTAGGTTACTGTCTGGAAATTGTTTAATGATCTTTTAGTTGTATTTTAGTATAGGTAAAATATGCTCGTATGCTCTACGTATACTATAAATACGCTGCTCATTTAGTAGTACAGAACTACTGATTTGATTTGTACATCTACTAAGACAGTTATGTGGTATTTCTTTTTTTGGTGATTACATTAATCGATTTTTGAATGATATACCAACCTAAAATTACTGAGCTAAAACCTACTTGGACATGATGTCTCAACATTTGTATACAGTCACGCACCACTTGACAACAGGGGTACCTTCTGAGAAAGGCATCCTTGGGCGGTTTTGTGGTGTGCGAACATCACTGAGTGCACCCACACAGACCCAGGTGACACAGCCTCCCGTGCACCCAGGCTACAGTGCAGCCTACTGCTCCTGGGCTGCAGGCCCGGACAGCAGGTGACCGCACAAAACACCCCGAGGTCAACGCAAGCACGTGAGAAAACCATGCGATGCTCCTCTTCGCCTTTACTGATTTGATTAGCAATCAATCAATTACACAGCAGCACAAAGCACGTTAAGGAAGACCATCAATGCTGACAGTTCTGGAGCAGACGGACGTGAAGGTAAGTGCTACCGCTGTAGAATGGTCATCAAAAAGATCTCTCTCCAAAGCAAAGACAGGTGTACTTTTTGGTTTCCACCAAAACTTACACAAAAGTGCTACAAAGATAACCAAAAATGACTTTGAAATCTAAGGACTGCTTCTATTATATATATAACTAATTCTCTCCCCAATGTAAGAAGCATATCTTCTATTTTTTTTTTTTTAGTCTTCCTCCCTCTCCTAGGCATCTATTTTGAAATGCTTCTAAAGTATATGTTTAGTAAGTTATTATATGTAGAAACACTAAAGAACCCTTATGATAACAAGTTGCACGATAAAGTAGACGAGCTCAAATGTAAGCAAGTGCCATACTTCTGGGTGGCGCCCATGTCCTGCCGGAACTGTCCGCGTTCACTCAGGAGATCTCGGACAGCACTCTGCGCATCACGGTGCTGACGCTGCAGAACCGCCCTGGAGTTGGTCAGCTCATCCGCCATAACCCTGGAAGAGACTCAGAGCTTGCGTGTGAGTCCTCTGACAGTAACAGCACAGAGGGGTTAACATGCTGCCTTTGTGGCTGTCATCTTTAAAAGCTTACAAAGGAGATCTGACACAGTCAAACTACTTCTCAGTTTTTAAATCTTCATTAGAAAGCACTTAAGATGTCTATGAGCTGAGAACTCATTAAAGGGATTCAATTAAAATATTCATCTACTAAATGACCGAGGAAATGGTTCTTTTACTTTCCTTATGCAGTGACTTTTGGAATGTACCTCAGCAATCTTATTCCAGACTGATTCAATTTTAAAAAAAGAAATACTAAATGTTTTAAATACAGAAAATTTTAGAGGAAAACAAAAATGTGTTATTTTTCTATCATCCAATTACCTCTTTGCCATTAGAAAAATATTAAAATAATACAGAAAGGCTTCTTTAAAAGAAAAATTAAGTCTTTCCTGCTGTCCAGCATCCCCATCCTTCTTTTATATGAAACCAATAGAGATCCATATCCAGAAAATAATTTTGTATATTCAAAATAAATGTGTTGAAAACAAATATTTCCATTTTATTTACAAAAAGAGATCACTTAATATAAACTTTTCTGTATTTTGCTCTTTTCACCAAACAGTTTATCTTGGTGAGGTTTTCATATTAGCTCATACAGTGTTATCTCATTTCCTTTTTTTTTTAAAGAAACTTTGTGTTTTTTTCTGATAGGATGTGCCAAAATTTATTTAACCGTTTCCTTAATGAAGGAATTAAAGCAAAATTTTAAGTATGTTATTCAGCTGAAAAATTTAAACTAAAAGTCTGACTATAGCAACCTCTGAATTCCTTACTATGAAAATAATTTTGATATTGAATAATTAAATCAACTAAAATAGCAATAGCTAAGTATAATTTTTATTGCCTTTAGAATGTTACTATCAGTTTTGATCGGGATGTTAAAAAAGTTACATATTGTGATAATCTGTACAATAGACTTGCCCCTTAAGCTGCTCAGTGAGATTTTACTTAACGTTCACGCTAAGACAATGAGCAGGAGGTTCATTACCTCAAAGAGCGCCCTGTCCCAGCACAATGAGAAACGGGCTTTAAGAGAACAGTCAATTACTAGGAAGTACCACAGACACTAAGACGCGAAGAAACACCTTCCTGAAGATTTATTCATCAGTGATTCTTAAAGTACAGCTGGAAACCCGTGGTGCTTTGTGGGAAATCTGCAGATGACTGAATCTACTTCAGGAGCATCATCTGCTGGGATGCGGGAGGCTCCTTACGACGGCACTTCTCCACTTAGGGAGGCGCACGACCGTCCCAGCGGGGAGCACCCGCTTCGTCAGTCATACATGAAGTACTCCAATAACCTGGGCCAGGATTTTTCACACTGCAATCTACTTTCTTATGCGAGGGGTCCGAATCTGACAGCAAAACCAGCACAGGAAACACCACTTAAAACAGAGAGTACCTGCTCGCGAGGAATTTGCTTCGCCACACGTCACACTGTATCGACATCCGCTCCAGCTGCTCGGCAAGCTGAGCCGTGTTTCGCCCGAGAGCTTCATTTTCTAAAATAAGCTGATTTTTCTCACGCGCTAGACGTTCGAAGTGATACTGAAGATCATCCCCGACAGAAGCCACCAGCAACTTCTTTAACTCACGGTTGACCTAGAAGGCACGTGATCAAAGTAGTGTCGGTGACTTTAATGCAGCAAAATGAACAAGAGAGAAATGTTTGAGTAATTTGGGCCCCCATTACTTAAAGCGTATATCAAAAAGTGACATTACATACTTAAGTATCATAATACACATATACAAACCACCTGGTTTATAACCCATGTGGTTATAAACCGAGCCTCTTCTAAAGAGTATCAGTCATTATCACAAAAATGACAAACTGCTTCCAGTCAACACTTAAAAATAAAAAATAAATTTTGTTAAAAAATATAAGACTGTTTTATGTGATTTTTAATATTATTGAACATTTAAAATTAATTTCGTTGTGCCCTAGTTGTTTTACTTTTAAGAATTTAAGCAAAGGAAGGTATTCAGGGTATCAACAAGCACATGCTGAATGAACAGTGTTACTGTAAATGCAAAAAATTAAAATGTAAATGTCCAATGACAGCTGTTGGTACGTGGTGCAGCCACTAAAGAACACGGTCACTATTAATAATGATATTGTGATAGAATATTCTGTGACATAAGAAAACATTAATAACTAAAAGAATGGGATTATAAAACAAAAATAGCACATATAATTATGCAGTTATATCTGCATGGTATAATTATAGATGGTACTATTTTCATTGTTTTCTGTATTTTCCAGAATGTTCAAAAATAAATACGACTTTTATAATTAGAATTTGTTATTTAAACATGTATTACAATACATCCGAGTGAGCACCAGTGACCATGGTGTCAGCAAGACTAACTTCTAGCAGAAGGGTGCCCAGTCTGATAGGAAGGATGAGGAGAGTGAGGCCGTGTTTACTAAGATGTAGCGGTTAAAGAACCACAGTCAAGCACTCGACAGTTTTCCATTTGCGACGATGAGACCAACACTTACCCCGCCGTTGTCTTTATTCCAAGCATTAGGTACAGTGGTAAAAAGACTTGGAATTTATGGATCCTTAAAACAAGTCCGTTTCAGAGGCTGACTCGGTCTGGAAGCTTATAACTGTAACCTCACCACTAGGTGGTCTTGCCCAGAGCACCTCACATGCCCATCTTCAACCCACCTGGTTTAGAGCGTAAGTTCCCAACATGATCCAGTTCGACCAGAGGCCCCGAGAGAGAGCATGACATTTAAGAGGAAGCTTTATAGAGAGATGATGGCCACAGCCAATGGCAACTGCCTTCCCCAGAGCAAGCATAGTGTCTGAACACGCAGGCTTAGAAAGGGCCGGGCGTGACGAGCATCCCCCCTGGGGCCTGCGAGGCGGCTCTTACCTCTGTCTGCACTCGCAGCTGGTTCGAGAGCCCTTCTTTGTCCTGGAGCAGCCTCCTTTCGGAGTTCTTGAGCTTTGCCAACACGGTCTTCACCTCTGACAGTTCCTTCCTAGGTTCTGCAGCTCCCTCTGCCTGACCAAGGAACTCTCCTTTGTGATGTCCCGGAGACTTCACCTTTGCATTTCTGTTGGGGATGACGTGGGTTATGGCTGCTTTGGGCACTAATATTCTGACGGCTTCGACTTCCACTGCTTTTTCGGTGAGAATCTTCCCCAGCTGAAGGACGCCCGGGCTCTCTGCTTTCTTTCGCGGACTCTGAAGGACGGGTTGCTTTGCGGGGTGGACTCCGGCGGTGACCTCGGCTTTAGGCGGCTCCTCTGTTTCCATTCCATCTCCTGCTCCTCGGACTGGGGCTGCAGCGGGGGTGACTGAAAAAGGGACAACCACTTACTGAAAAGAAATGCCAAGAAAAGTACCTTACATTCCAAATTACTGGCACTAACAGAAATGTAAATATTCAGAGGAAAAAGTCATTTTCAAAACAATCGTGTGTCCAAAAAAGGAACGAAGTTTCCAGGTTCAAGCTTCCCTGAAGTAAATGGCTTCTGTCTTGTTAGACAATGCACGAGGTTTGGAACCGAGGCATCTGGTCCTGACTTCCATCCGCTTCCTGGTATGGCCCGAGGTGAACAATTTAACCCTCCAGGAATCTCAGTTTCCTAATCTGCAAAATGGAGACTGTCGCAACTGTGCCACAGGGTTGTGGTAAGAAATACGAAGCGATCAAGCGCCGGGCACTCTGTAGACGACGATGTTGGCTAAATGTAAGTACCAGCTAGATATACGTGTATTTGGAACCTGTCACCGAAAATAGACTCATCTGTTTTTCCAAACGCTTTGAAAAAGATGCTTTGCACAAACTACCCAACCCGACTATTCAATATTTCCTCTCTCAGGCCTCTCATCAGGCCCTTGTTCCTGCTATTTCTTGTTCTCTTGAATGACTTTTTTCCTTTGTATAATTTTGACTTTTATGCTTTTATACTAAAGTCTTACAAAGTTATAGCTCCAGATTCTAGAACAATTTTTTCATTTACTAGCTTTTTGGGGACTTTTTCCTATGTCTATGGTAATGCACTTGGAATCCCAAGTTATGTTACTTAGACAGGAGGTGGAAAGACATCAGGGATATAGTTAACGTGTTTTACTTTACAAAACGTTACAATGAAACATTTGTCATTTATATAAGTATAAACTAAAACATCCCTTGGGCCTTAGGACTGATTCTACTTTCAAGAAGATGAACAAAGTGATACTTTAGGATTGATTCTACTTTCAAAAAGATGAACAAAGTAACTGTTTTAAAAATGAAGGCCTGTTCCCATGTTCATAAAATCTGCTTTTAAGTCTGTCCAGCTCTATCTCATGCAGATTTAATTTTATCACTAAGACATTCTGGTACTTTGAAGTAATGTAGAATCATGAATTAACCACAGATTGAAACATCAATGGACATTGAACAGAAATCGTTTCCAAGAAAGTATGTCATAAAATTCCAATCAAAAGATTCAACCAACTTGGTTCAACCAAAATGTAGTTCTAACTTTATTTAAATGTACTTACTTTATGAGTACCTATACATCACATGGTGGCTCTCTCTCTGTAACGACGGTGCTTCTAGCTAACGTGATGGGCAAGGAGGCGAGCAGGGGTCAGGGCTGTCCATTTTCTCACCCAGTAACTTACCTTTCATAGTTCTATCTTTCCTTGTGACACACGGAGAAACCTTTATTGCATACGCACTAGGCACAATCCAGGACACATTCATGAGCAATTACCTCCTCTCAAGTGGGAGACAACGATCTGTGGTACCAGCTCCATAATTACTAGTGATGCTTAAGGAAAGCAGAACATTGACCCACATCCTTCTCCACGGATGGGAATCAACCAAACAATTCTCCAGCTGTTCATTAACATTACTTCCATCTGTAACCACTTATCAAAGAATTAAAAGATATCTCAGGTTTATGGCTCATTCTTATTGCCTTCCCCAATAATGCAGAGAAAGAACAAATAACATTCTAGTATAGGAGTTGGCAAACTTTTTCTATAAAGGGCCAGATAATAAATATTTTAGGCTTTGTGGACCCTGAGACAGAACTGGAGATATTACATAGGTACTTATAGAAGAAAAGGAAAAAACAAGATTTTAAAGATGAAATTCAAACTATAATAATAAAATTTTTGGAAAGTAGGTCTAATAATGAGAATAGATTTCTCATTTGAGATAACACTTGGCTTAAGTGTCCAGTATTTTTACAACAGTATGAAATGTTATAAAGAGGACAAGCCAGGCAGGACTGACTAAAAAGTATCTCTTATAGTTCATGACTGTTATGACTTGAATTGTGTCCCTGCCCCAAGTATTTGAATGTGGAAGTCTTGACCCTCCAGACCTCTGAAAGTGACCCTATCTGGAAACAGGGCCAATGCACATATAGCTCATTAAGATGCGATCACACTGGATTAAGGTGGGCTCCTGATTCAATGATGGCCGTCCTTATAAAAAGAGGAAACTGGGACACAGCCATACACAGGAAGATTGCCACATGAACGTAAAGGAAGATACCGTTGTGATCAAAAGCCAAGAAATCCCAAAAATCGCCAGCAAACCACCAGAAGCTAGAGGGACGCTTGGAACAGATCCTTCCCTAGTGCCCTCAGAGGGAGCATGGTCCTGCCAACACCTTGATCTTGGACTTCTAGCCTCTAGAACTGGGAGAGGATAAATTTCTTTTGTTTAAGCCATCAGTCTGTGATACTTTGTTACAGCAGCCGTAGCAAACCAATGCAACAAGAAAGAGGTCTTTTGTACCCACCCTTCGCCCACCTCCTTTAATCTCTTCCGGTGGATAGAGAACATAGCTATGTTAACAGCACTAGTCACCTAATAAGTACCATGAACGATGTCAACACTCAACTGTACATACCTGAAATGCGAGCACTGCATCACAAAACAAGCGTGGAGAGAGCTGAAACACAGTGATTCCCCAGGGCTCTATGAGATCTAGCTACCTGGCTCAAACATCCCTTCACCCTACCAGCAAAAACGTCGCGTTTCAAAAACAATTACCATCGAAAGAAAAAGACTTACCTTTAGTTTCTAAACTCTCAAGTGTAGCCATTTTTAAAACAATAACACGCACCGCAAGACTTCTACTGAAAAACCTAAAAATGTATGAAGAGAAAATTAAAACAATATAATATAAACACATTCGCTCGGTCCCTGTAATTTAAATATGATATTCTTCTTGCTTCTGTATTCAGTAACATGCATTTAGAAAGGGAGTGTCCCTCATGTCCCTTTAATAACAGGTAATACTGTTATTGCTACCAAATGTCTCAAAAAAAAATTAGGTATGCTTTACTTTCAAATTTGTTTCACTGTTGTCCTCACCAGTATACTCATACGATATGTGCCCTGAATTTTAGTTCAGAAATAGCACTGAAGCGACTGCAGGAGATTTTGTATCACTGATATGAAACAGGAATTTTAAAGTAATTAGAGTGATTACTTTCTCAGGAAACATTATTGACATTAATTTGTTCACTACGTATATCAGAGAGGAGCTTCTGTTTAGATGTTTAACAAGCAACAAAATATTCATAACTCAATTTTTACTTTCTTGGTAATGAAATTAAAACGCCACAGCATATGCTTTCAGAATGTACACATGATCTTACAGTGCAGACCAAGACTCGCCGGAGAACACGAGAAGATAGGTGCTACTGATGCCACATTCATATAGCATGAGCTGTACAGCATAGAGACAACCGGTTCCACCACAAAAATGATCGCTCTGAGTGAGTACTCGCTGTAACTCGGCACAGGGTCTTCCATGACTACCTTCCTCACCAGGGACAAACCCTCCTTCTGCTGCTCTGAAAACAGGTCTCCAAAGTCCCTTCGGATGAGCAACGAGCCCTGACACCGCGCTGGGCAGATGCACGGCGAAACCGACACGCACAGCGCTGTCTGCCGTCGAACACCGAGAGAAGGGGGTAGCGGCGGGTACGGAGCTGGAAACGCGCGTGCAGGCGCCAGGTGTGGGAGCGACACCTTCTGCCGTCCCGCCGAGTCGTGACCGAAGTTCGGTCCCCGTCTGAGCAACCTTTCCCCAGATCCACGGCGGCCGAACGCCGCGCTCCAGCCCGGCCCTCCGTCCCTGCCAGCACCCGCTTCGCTCGGGCAGCTCCGGGGCTTACCTCTGAGTCTCACCCTTCCAGTCCCAGGGGGCTTCGCGTCCCAAGTTCTCCGGTCCGGTGTCACTGGCACAGCCTCTTCCGCTCGGAGCCCACCCGCCCAGACCGTCCCCGCATCAATGTCTGGCTCACTACTAACCACTTCCGGTCGATTACTCAGGGTTTCGTTTCCGGAATACGTGCCCCAAAGAAAAAGGTAAACGCACTCCGTGGTGCGTTTAAACTCAAGTAACGCAGACCGCACGGTGTGAGGCTTTAGTGAGCGAGTACTGGATAGATGGCTGTTTAAAAATAAACTATAATATTCGGACACGACCGCATAGCGGTTTAAACTTCCGGGTCATCTGTCAACCAAACGGAAGTGACGACACTGAAAAGAGGTAGGCGGTGTCCCTTCGCCCCAGACACGGCATGAAGGGGCGGGCCCGCCTGCTGAGTGGGCGGAGCTACGATTACTCCCAGCCACTAGGATGAGGGGGCGGAGCCGTGTCGTCTCACGCAACTTCCGGCTGCAGGCGGGGCTCTGTTGCCAGAGTAACCGGGCGTTGGTGTTGGCCCTGGCGTCTGTCGTCGTGTCCTGGCGTCACCTATTTCCTTGTGCTGAGCTCCTGAGACTATGGTGAGTGCTCGGCGAGGCCAGAGGAACGGCTTCGGGGTTTTGATTACGCAGCGTCTCGATCCAGCTCCTGGGGCATGTGGACACTCGAGGCGTCCCCGTTTCTTCCACTTGAGGCCCCATTGTCTCTTTCTTTCTGGGATCTGTCCCTGCGATTTCCTCGCAGCCCCCTGAATTCCACTCTGCCACTGCTGACCCTCTAGACTAATGTAAGGAAAAGCTTAGGGGTATCTTTAAAGCTTTTTCTATATCATTTTTCATTCACCGAGTTTCTGGTTTCCTTTAACTTGCGAATATATATAAATCCAAAGTTATGTTTACTAGTGTCAACATCGATTCCTTAAATTTTCCAGAGAGCGTTGCAAACAGGATAGGGATCTATGTCACAGTGGCTCATTGTTCAGGGTACAGCCTCGTGCCCTGTACAGGTAGATGCTGAGCAAAAGCTTTTTTCTCCCCCTTTCTTTTAAACGTTTTTGCTCGTCGACCCACATGCCCCTTTCGGTGCTCCGTGAATGGACACAAAATATACACATTTGGTGACTTTTTGGAAGTACGTGAGGTGTTCTTATTAGAGTTTTTAAGCGAATTCCTTTTGGTTTAACCTTTTCAGACATATATCTTTAAAAGTTTACATCTTTTCCCTCTCCCAGATGTACATGCACTTCAGCCACACTTTTCCATTGGTGAATTATGAGATGCTTAAGAAGAGTGCTGCTCTTGAAACATAGTTGAAAAGAAGTGTACTTTCCACTGAAGTTCCCCTTGTCACATGATAGAGCCCAGGTGTGGGGAACTATTTTTGATCAAGGGCTCTTCATCACCAGAGAAAATCTAGAATTCTAGGTCAAAAACAGTGGACTCTTTTATTCCGAGAGAGAGCTCTAGATTTATTCAATTCATTCATTTGACAATTATTTTTAAGTCCCTATTCCGTGTGGGGGCGCTGTTCTAAGCACCCAGAGATAGTAATGAATGATAAGGTCCAGGTCATATGGAGCTAAACTTCCTAGGGGTAGGGAGTCACACAGTAAACAAATAAACAGAATGTAATGTTCGATGTTGGTAAGTGTTAGGAAAAAATTATGAGAGAAGAAAGTGAAGAGTGTGTGTGTTGTGTGTGTGTGTGTGTGTGTGTGTGTGTGTGTTGTGGGGAGGGGTTGGCCTTTAGCTGGATGGTCAAGGAAGCTTCTCCAGATCAGTGACACTGGAACAGAGACCTAAATGAAGTGAGGCCTGGTCATTCTAGCAGTAGAGAGGTCCAGGTATTTGGGAGCAGGGACCGCAAATGCAAGGATTCTGGGGAGCCTGCTTGGTTTGTCCAGCCACCAATAAGAAAGCCAGAATAAGAGTGAAGGAGAGAGGTGGACATGTGGTCCAGAGGTGGCCTCGGGCCAGATCACAAGGCCCCATGTGGTATAAAATCATAAAGTCTAAGAAGTAGAAGGGACTTTGGAGTCTTGTAAGACTGGTGTTTCTGGAACTGAGGCTGTGATCATTGGTAGATATTGAACTCTAAATTATGAACAGCAGCTAGCCTTTAAAAACAGTATAAAATATTAGTACGTTGCACATCCTGAAGATCAAAATTGTTTCATGGGACTTTTTTCCAGTTGTGTGTGTTGTATTCTAATGGAAATTGCAGTTTTTACTGTAGGTCCTGGTAAAGAAAAAAAAAAAAGAATGTTTGTGAGCCACCGATCTAGTCTTATCCCCAAATCTTATAGATGAGACTAAGTTGGGAAGTACTCCAGTCTTCTCTGTCAGCGTGGTGCCTTTGCTCCCATACTGTGCTCCCTCCTGTCTGGCGCCATACCTGTGTTGGGGAGAGAGAGAGAAAGAGGGAGAGTGAGGGAGGGAGAGAGAGAAGGAAGGAAGGAGGAAGGTAGGTGGAGGGAGAGAGAAATCCCAAATTTGGTAGAGAAAAGAGAAACACCCAAGGCTGAGAGAGAAGCGGTGACATCTCTGCCTTGCCTGTCCCTCCTTCTGTCTCCGCCATCCCCTCCGAGGCCCCAGTCTCCTGGGAAGGCCGTGCTGGTGGAGAACAGGGTTCGTGCACTTTCAAAGACACCATAGGGTGTTTACCTCTAACCCACCGTCGGGTTCTCCCACTGAGGACTCAGCGTGTGTGGAGGACGGTGGACTCCAGGAGGGCCTGGCTGATTCCTTGTGCTCCTTTGCGTTCCCGGGCCTGGTCACTGGAGGCCCTCAGTCATGGTTTGCTTAAAAAAACAATGCACTGAGCTGCCAAGAGACTGTTCCTATGTGTTACAGCTAAATTCTTATACAATGAATCTGTAATCTTAAAACACAATTAGGCTCAAAAGAGAATTTTGGTATTATTTATTTGATTCTTTCCCCTCAGGTCTCAGAGCTAGGAAGGTCACATTGGAATTTCAAAAGAAATCAAGGATGTCGTTTCTATCCCCCAGAAGCTCCTCATCTGGCAAAGCTGAGGTGCTAGGGTGACTAGCCAGTGTCCTACCGTGAGGACATCAGTCCGGCCGTCAGGACACAGGGGTCTTTGTTGAGTGCCGCCACTTAACACGGCATGAGACTCTTGCCCAGGCACTTCACCCATTTGGCCTTCTGTTTCCTTATCACGAGTGTTCCTTTGATCTCTGGCATTCTGTGGAAATCAAATTGCAAGTGCAGAAATATCAGCTGGCAGAGGGTTGGTCTGGGAAGACTTCGCAGGAATTCTGGTTTCCCTTAAAATATAAAGCAAAGTTCAGCCCGGCTTCTCAGGGAGCAGGCTCCCTGCGTCCGTGGCGCGTGCGGGTTTAAGTTCACGGCGGCGGTCTGCAGAAGTCTGAGAGGAAGGCCTTCAAGGACACTCTAGGATGGGTGCCTTTCCCAGTGGCGCTCCCTAGTCTGATCAGTTTCCTGATTGACACTTACGCTACGGGAATGATTCTTTCCTGGCATTTTTCACTCTTTGGCAGTTTCGTGGGAACTAAGTTGAAAGAGCACCCACGGGTGGGGAAACGCGTGAGTGCGTGTTCGTGTGCTGCCACACTGACTTTTGCCTGTTAAAGACAGTGATGGCTTTGACTTCTGCGATATTATCTCAAGTGACTTTTTTAAAAAGAAAATACAGTCGTGGAAATATGTGGACGGCTCACGGTGAACATGGTATTTTTCACAAAGGGAGAAAACATTTGGCCTTAGACTGTCATTCTTTTTAAAGATAAGAGTGATTGTAACAGCTTTACTTAGTTCCTAAGGAATTTAAGCAGAATGGATGATTAACTAAATTTAATAATTCACCCGCCTTCTCCTCTTAACGTGTATGTGTGTCTGACTTTATCAGCAAGGAGCCCCACACTGGAGTCCCCCACGAAGCCTGCCTTCCCCTGAGCTCACCCTCTGCTCGCCTTTCCGCGTGGGTCATGCGGGGAGCAAGAGGCTGCTGAGAACGGTCTGGACGGGCTCGAGCCGGTTCTGGCCAGGCCAGAGCAAAAGTTAAAATGTGACACAGTCCAATGTAAGCGAAATCCCTGACCCTCCAAGGCTTGGAGCCCGGGACAAAGGCTGTTTGGCAAAGGTTCAGTACCCAGCGAGTTACCGCTTGAAGTCCAGCCTGTGATAATGGGGAAAAATAAACCTTTTGGTTGTTACCTGTTCCTTTCTGTTGTACTTGTCACCGCGGCATCTAAGTAAGGCGACAGGAATTGCTGTGTTTATTTGCCTGCTCCGTCAGGTGATGAATCTTTAATGAACCACTGTGTTTTCAGAATGTTCGAGGCTCATTGACCCTCGCTGGAAGCAGCTGGCTTGGGGTGGCAGGTTCTCACATACTGTGGGTTTCCTTTATGTCACTCAGAGTGGCCGTAAGTACATGCAGACTTAAACTCGAGAAGCCTGTTGAACGGTCCACTTTCTCATCTTTAATCATACACATACTGAAAATCAGGGTTCTAGTCGGTTCAAGACTGTTTTCCATGATGTAGCCTATACATGTGCTTCAGTGTGATTTTGTTCATACAACAGCGTTTTGTTGTCTGTTGTGAAGTAATTTTTCCTGAAATACAGCATCATCGAGTGCAATATACATTTTCAGTGCATCGATAGAATTCCAGGTTGACAGTATGGCCTGGCTTTTCTGGTTGTCGTATTTTCTGAGATCTGATTGGTTTTAATTGGCAATCAAATTGTGAGGGTTTAGCTTCGGGGTCTGGAGGGTGAGCAGCCAGGGTGGCATTGGCCGGCCACTTGGTCCTCCGCCCCTCGGAGCCCCTTCTCGGCTCTCTTGGGAATGACTGAGAGCACGGAGTCTGGAATCAAGCTGCGTGGGTTCCCCTGTTTGTATGCTGTGCTACCCTGGGCATCTGTCTTAATGAGTCTCAGTCCCATCGTCTGTAAAATGGAGATGGTGACACCTCTCTCCCAATGTTGTGTGTTTAAAATCCACAAGTGATTAGAACTCCGTAGTTAGAACACAGCAATGCCTAACAGAAAGTGCTAGCTCTTAAGCTGTGACGCTCACTGTTCGTGTCACAGTGACTTGCAATGGTGTGTTCCTGTATGTGGGTTTTACATTAGGGAACGTTTCTTGGAATCCACAGAATGTGTCACAGAGCTCGGCCCCAGAAAAGTGGTCGATACATATTTTTGGAATGAGTAAGTGAGTGCATGACTAGAGTATCTGATCACCTGTGGTCCGTTTTTCCCCCAGTTTTTTTTTTTTTTTTATTGTGGTAAAATACAAGTGACATAAAATTTGCCACCCTAAACCTCTTGAGTGCACAGTTCAGTGTCCTTAAACACATGCACGAAGTTGTGCAGCCACCACGGCCGTCACCACCGTCACCTGTCATCTTGTGGCACTGGGACTCTACAGCCAGCAGACAGAACCCCCGTGCCCTCCTCCCCAGCCCCTGGCAAGCACCATTCTTCTTTGTTGCTATGATTTTGACTACTCCAGGGACCTCACGTAAGTGGAATTATACAGTATATATATACATATGTTTTGTGACCGCTTATTTTACTTAGCATTATGTCCTCAAGGTTCACATTGTGGCATGTGTCAGAATTTCTTTCCTTTTTAAGGCTGAGTAATATTCCATCGTGTGCACACGCCACATTATGTTTACCCATTCACCCATCAATGCATACGTGGGTTGCTATTAAGATGAAGATTATTCAAGTGTTAGCCTCATGATCATATTTCCCTCCTCAGAATGTTCACTGGCTCCGTGAACCACGAGTTTCGTTTTGTTTCTAAAATGTAGATAGATCACTCGGCCAGCTCTCTGTGACCTATCACAAGCTCCTTCCTCTCCGGTTTTCAGTGGCACCCATGCTTGTCCTCGTGGCTCTTGTCATGGTTGTATCAGTTACACTTCTCCTAACGCCTGTAGTTCCATGTCGCATGGCCGATCTCTGCATCGTTTTGGTATTGCATTTTTGCTGTAGTTTTATGTGTATTGGTCTTTGTCAACTTAGGATGCTTGCGAAGCACCTGGGGATTAGGACCGCTCTTTTGAACTCTGTGCCTGGCCCTGGCCCCCACCTAGGACCTCCGGCTGAGTCTCAAGAGGGGCTCAGTCTGTCCCTCTGTCGATTCAGTCTATACAGAACCCGCCGAAGGTCATCTCACATCAAAGGAACCCACACTCTCAGCACGCGTGATAAGCCTCTTGTTACCTTATTAAAAATAGAAAGTCCGAGGTTGAATTTTCCCGATAATCAGACAGGGGAGTGAGAGGTGGTGCCCTGTGACACCTGTCTTCTCGCCCTCCCCACCGCTGGTGTTCGTAGGGGTTGGGGGAGGGTCCCACCTGAAAGGCATGGGCCTGGCGGGAGCTTGGACAGTGCTGTTCTGTTTGTTCATTGATTAATTAAAATGATGCTTATTTGAATAGAAAAAAAAATACGTGTGATTTGGCCAATATACACTAAAGAGACCTGTACCTGTGTTAGTGACGACTGGACACACAGCTTCTACTATTGGAGTTTCTGAGTGATTTATTACATGAGAGGAACCATTCCTGTTCCCTAAGCAGAGACTCGGACGCTAAATCCAGAATGAGCAGCTAAACTCCTAGACCCCTTTCTTCCTCGTGTCTTCATGTGCTTATTGTACTAAAAAACGTTGGGGGGCTAAGATATTTTTAATAACATTGGATGGGAAATCCTGCTTATTAATAGGAAAGGAAAGGGGGCCGCTCTGGTTTTTTCATTTTATCCTCTGTGTAGCCATGAGGATGCACCTCGCAGACCGCCCACCAGGGGGAGCTGGATGACCACGGCCCGGCCTCGTGCTTGCGAGGCAAGGCTGGCTGCCTTCACACGCAGCGTTTGCTGCCCAAGGACGGCCCCCAGCCAGGCCGGAGGAGCAGGGATGTCGGGGAAGGCGAGGAACCCTCTCGGAGGGCCTTGCCGAGCCCCCCCCGGTGAACCGCACAGCAACCCAGGGGAGCCCTCCGCCCGCCTCTCAGGCTCAGACTTGTGTTGAGATCTCTGCCCCTTTCTTTTCTCTGGCAGGAATTTCCCTCACAGAGTTTCTCTTACAGGAATGAAAGTCTTGCATGTTTAATCCTGTCTTGGCATCTCCTCTGCTTCTCAGAGGACCTAGACTTGCACATTCTCCTATGATTCCTATAAAACAGATGCTATGCCATGAAATTGCTGGGGAGAGAGGATGTTACTATGATTTTAACAACAATATGCTAATACCGCTAGAGTCTTAAATTTAGAGAAGTTAAAACTTCATGTAATTGAGAGCTAGCCTCAGAATTTTTTTTTTCACACCCGTTTACTGATTGTTTATATGTAAACGTGCTTTTGGAAGGACTGGATTGTTACCGTCGTCAGATCCAGAGTCCACATTTTACAAAATCGTTCCTCGGGATGGCCAGACGGCTGTGTAGCATCAAGCAGTTTGTAAGTCATGTGTGAGATATCCCGGGATATTTAATAAGAAATCAGAAGGAAATCTTTCTGAGGGTGCGTTGATAACTGATCTATTGTAGAAAAATAGAAAAATTCAATGTAACGGATGAGTAGTAACAGCTTAGTTTCTGCACATATTTGGTAATTTTTGCTTTTAATCCATACGATTTATGCAAGAGTTCATATTTTCTACGTTAGTGTGAAAATTCTTTTTTTTTCTTGCAGAATCATAGTGAAAGGTTCGTTTTCCTCGCAGAGTGGTATGATCCAAATGCCTCACTTTATCGACGGTATGAGCTTCTATATTACCCGGAGGACGGATCTGTCGAAATGGTAAGCTTTCCTTCGCTTGAAGGTTGGCAAGGGAGTGAAGGTGTGATAGGGAGGGGAACGGGGTCGCCTTTACATAAACATGCAATTTATAAATATATATATTTTTATGGGAATTATTTTTTTGGTATTATAATTCTAATACAAGATGATAGTTTTGTGCCTTTATTTTTAAATGTCAAAAAATAGGCATTCATATTTTTCAATGAGAAAACTGAAATAGGATACTTCACGGTTTGGAGTAAGCAGTAGTCAGTGCGTGGTCATAGACGGAGATTATCCTGGTCATACATAAGCCATAGGTATCGAAGGCCGTTACCTGCTTGGTGTTGGGTTTTGTGTAGGCAGGAAAACAGAAATTTGGGATTTCTCTGGGCTTTCAGAGGTTCTGATTTGCTGAAATGATTTGGGAATAAACAAATCTTTCTATTTAGGGCTTTTTAAAGTATTAAATTTGTAATAAGTTTTTATGTTATTACTGGAATCGACTAGGACATGCAGAAGTTATAGTATAAAAGAAATTATGATTTGTGTTTGTAGCAAAAGCGAAACCAACTGTAACCTACGTTTAATACTGCGGAACTAAGAACTATACCTAGTTTATAAGATGAACATTCCCGACTGGTAATTACTTGTTTTATTGTTTTGGTTTTGGTTCTAGCATGATGTGAAGAATCATCGCACCTTTCTAAAGCGGACCAAATATGACGACCTCCACCTGGAAGATTTATTTATAGGCAACAAAGTGAATGTCTTTTCGCGACAACTGGTGCTCACCGACTACGGGGATCAGTACACAGCTCGTCAGCTGGGCAGTCGGAAAGAAAAGTAAGAAAACAACTGTGTAATCCCTTTTCATTCTGAGAACATTTGGTTTGTCCTCGTACCACATGGACCACCTTCTGTGATTTGCTCTTCACTCGGGTAGCAAGATGATGTCCACGGTCTTAGGCATCGCTTATTTCCTGAGAAAAACATGCATGCTTTATGCACCCTCACCATCCTCTGTGACATGCATCTAACTGGAAACTGAGAGTATTTCACTAGAAAAGGCTTGGCATATAGGATAAATATGCTCAGCGGGAACTCAGAAGCAGGCACTTTCTTGGAGAAAAGCAGGGAAGGCCTCGTGGAGGAGTTTGAGCTGGACCTTGAAAGATGGGTTGAATTTTCACACGGTTAGGTCCAGTGCGGGGAACTTGGGCCAGAGGAGTGAGAGTGAGCCAAGGCCAAGGGCAAGAGTCGTGTGTCGTGCCCTGGGCAGAGCCCACAGTTCTGCCTCACTGGCTTGGCGCTTAAAAGACTTTAAAATTCAGTTTGTGAAATAGCCCGAGTCAGGATGGCGGCCCGAGGCCTGAAGACGGAGGAGGAGTATGTAAGGCCTGTTTTGTTCTATTACTGTTATTTTGTTCCTTTGCTGACTTATTGTGGATTGGTTAAGGATCCATTTTTTTTTCCCTATTGGAGAAAGGTGTATGCTCTATTTCTATGCTTTAGTATTTGCCCTAGAAACTAGGGCTTAGTGTTTGACTTACGAAAGCCTAGAGTTAACCAATATCATTATCTTCCTCCCTGAAATTATAAGAACCTTAAAACAGTTTAGCTCCGTTTTCTGCCTCGCTGTGCATGCCGCTTTCATTTTTAAGTAAACAGTCCTGATGCTTCTCTTTGTTCTCCTCACAGAATACATTTGAATTATTATGTACTGAACAATTAAGCAGTGAGGACATGATAGGAATTTATTTAGAGTAATTATTCATAATAATCCATCCTTTGTCTTCTGGAGGCATTTAAAGAGAAAATGAGACTGCATTTTAAACTAAGTTCTGTCAGTTCTGTATTTTTCACGTTCTCGTTCACAGAAATTGGTAACTGCTGATGTAGTAGGTATTTTCTTTAAGAGCTGTGGTTCACGAAAGTTCTTATAGAATTTAGCATAAACAACGGGTTCATTTGGCTTATATATAAATAATGTGAGCTAAAAAGCGACCAGTTTTAATTGTGTCTTCAGTGAATCCCTATTATATAAAATACTATAAATGACATGTTTGCTTCAAAATAAAGAAAAAAGACCGGAATAGCTTGTAACAAACAGGCTAATACGAACAAGTTTTGTTTTTTAAAAGTGTTAAAAGCCAGCCGTAAGTTAGACCCACTGTAAGGAAGGAGATTTGAATGATGAGATGCTCAGCTAAGTTTGTCTCATTGGTGAAAAAGCCAGGTAGGAGAAGGCCAAGCATTCGCCTTGGATGGATTTTTTTCCAATGTGTCGTTGGAACAGTTGAAACTAAAGAGAAGGTGGCGTCAATTCTTTGCCATGCTTTTGTGTGTCATGTAAACTGAATTGGTTCGAGCAGTCTGAGTTTTGTCTTGCATTTGCAAACATTTCCCTGAGGATTCTGCGATCGCGCTCCTCTTAGTAATATCAGTAGTGCCCTCACTCGTGGGGTGAAGGGCGCACAGACCTGAGTGTTGTCACTTGAAGACGCTGCCGGCCAGAAGCTGTGAGACGCCAGGCGCGTCACTTCCCTGGGCCGGGTCTTCTCGTTAGGAAGATGAGGGCGCCAGGTGGCGGCCACCAGGTGACGGCCATCTTCACAGCCTGGGCATTCTGCGGCTTCATGGCGGGGAGAGCGTGCTGCTCTCAGGGTCCCCGGGGCGGGAGGGTGCTCCCCATTTGTGTCGTCAGGTAAGAAGACGGTGGTTCTCCGCACATCACTCACCCAATGACTGTGAATGTGAGTTACGTGAAAGTGTTCACAGAATTTATAATTATTTCCAAATCAGCACTGAACTGGCCGCATAGCATCCGTATGGTAAAGTTCAAGGAACCAAAAATCGAGCTTGTGACACATTTAATGCGACTTTTTAGAGATTTTGTTCTCTTTTAAAAAACAGGTCCTAAGAAATAGAAATTTCAAACACCTGTGTTTTCTCATTTTAGTGTATTAAAATGACAATTTAAATGTTTTTCCCCCTAAGCTTTTATTATCATTTTTAGACTGGGTATCTAATTTTGGTTTTCTTGGGAAAAAATAGTTAATTTTGTTTGTGGAAATTTGAATGTGACCTTTAATCTACTTCACTTCATATATCATTTTGATGTTTGATGATCTAGGATGAAAATTAAGGAAACTACCCTGCTTGAGAATTAACAGGAAAAGCTGCGAGCTATTTTTTTTTTCAAACTTATTCTTTCTTTCTCTCTAGAACATTAGCCCTGATTAAACCAGATGCAGTATCAAAGGTTGGAGAAATAATTGAAATAATCAACAAAGCTGGATTTACTATAACCAAACTGAAAATGATGACGCTTTCCAGGTAGTTTGATACTTTCCAGTTATGCAATGTCTGGTTTCCTTTTTAAAAATCATCTCTTATCATCCATGTTATTGTTTAGTACTTAAAACTCTACTGAATGACAAAGACGAGAATAGTAATCTCATTAGAATGAGAAAACGTAAGCCGGCAGGTGATCGGATGCGTAGTGATTAAGCAGATAGGGGAGGCCAGGTCACACGTCACTCATTACCTGTTCATTGTCTCCATTAACCTCACCTGCGTTTCATTAACACCGATGAGGCTCGGTGATGCGCCATCATTGTAATCTCTCCTTAATCTGCGAGTATAGCGCCATATAGAGATGATGGACGGACAGAAATGTCTGTTTCTGTTTGACAAGGGAGTCCTGCTGTTGAGATTTCCAAAAGTGACTCCTTTGGAAATGTTTGTATTTGGCTCATCCTAATATATATACATATAATTGGTAAGTATAGCCATCTACTACTCTGAAAAGCTATCCATTCTGTCTGACCAGCATTTTCTGTTAATGAGTGAAAATACGACTTTCCTGTAGGTGGGGTTCGGGGGAGCTGGCGTCATCGGTGTCCTGTGTTCCTCCACCACTTTTTCTGGCTTGTTTTTGGTCTTCCCACTGCAGTTCCTGAATACCTGTCCCATGGGACAGTTGCTTTGTTCTGGCTGAGTAGAGGGACAGTGGCTAGCCGTGGATATTCGATGGAGCTTGATAAGTCTGACCCCCTAGAAACCTTAACAAAACACCCTTAACTTAACCCCCCAAATAGCGTACGTTAGGTTTCAAATTTAGATTTTGATGGCGGAAACTATGGACCCCGTAAACATGTTAGGAGGAAACTATGAAATAGTTATAATAGTTTATTAAGATTTTTGTTTTCATTGATACTAAAGATTACGATTTTTTTCTCATTTAGTAATTCCATTGTGTTGAAGACTAGAATTGGTCATTTATTTAGTGTCTTGCTGCTTGCTAACTCTTCTAAAATACTCCATGTGGGTTTTTTAGACATTCAGTTTTACCTCATTTTGCGCTGCAATACAAGATATGCTTCTCATTTTTGTGAATACTTACCCTTATCCTCTAGAAGTTTTTTTTCTGCACTTGGTAATATAAAAGCAAAAACAAAAATTTTAAACGAGGGGAAATTTGGGAAGGGTATTTGTTGAAAACTCATTCATCAGTTTACATACAGATCAAATAGAGGATTCCATCTTTTTTTCATTAATGTAAGTTAAAATAATTTTCTCACATAATTTTTAACCGTTGTCATTTTGATTATTTTATAGGAAAGAAGCAACAGATTTTCATATAGACCATCATTCAAAGCCCTTCTTAAAGTAAGTCCGAATTTGGGGCTAATGGCGTATAATGGAGGATATTCTGGAAAACGAAAGAGTTGTAGTTTTACAATTAAATTTGTTACATGAGAATCTGTCAGAAAGACCACAGCGACATCTTGCAACTTGCAGAGAACTGTCTTCCTAAGATTTTTTTTTTGTTATTTTATTAGATAAGAATTCTTATCATTAAGTATCTTAAACTTTAATCAGAAGCAAATAGGATGATTTTTTAAAGGGATAATTGATTTTATAAGAAGCATAGCTTTCTTTTTAGATTCAGTAGATAAAAAAGAGTGATAATTATATTTCACATTAAATGTGTGTTTCTGTTGAGCCTTTAAACTCTCTCAATTCTCATGTACATAAACAATGTCCACAGAACGCAGTAGTTTAAATAGTTTGACATACATTTTGTTCTTGAAATATAGCAACAGATATATATGTTAAAAACTGAATCTATGTTCTAAACATTCGGGTTGTGTTTAAATTTGCGTGGACATCGTGCGAGTCATCGCTGTTGACAAAAGGGAGATGACGTTTCTCATAACGAATTAACTAGCTTTCCTACTGTGTCGATAAACACATAGCAAGAGACATAGCTGGGGTGTCGGGAGGAGACTGCCCGAGCAGTGGCTTCTGTGGCGGGCTCACCGTTTCTGCACCATCACACGTCACCTCGTGTTGTGGGCCTTGCTGCGTGCTTGGGGAGTTCTGTATTAAAAGGACATTATACGATTCTTGAGAGAAGGTTCTTGTTTTAGAGCCTCTTCTGATTAGTAGCAGGTGAGCACTAAATGCCTGTAGAGCAGGTAAACACGTGTTTGTGCCCGTGCCCTGGGCTCCTTAAGTCTAATTTTGTGGCACCCGAGGCCTGGCAGTGTGCCTGAGGAGGTGTGTGAGCCTGGTACGACAGAAGGGCTTCTCTGTACGTGGCCGTTTCTCAGAAGGTCCTTCAAAACGAGTTGATTTAAAGGAGAGGTACCGAAGGAGGTAGCTCACGTCCCGTGGTTCGTGTGGCAGGCTCGTGTCGAGCGGTCGGGGGTTAGCTCGCACAAACGGGCGTGTCGCACCATGCTGCTGTCCCCAGGAGGGCCCCGTCCTCTCTCTGGATGAGAGAAGAATGTGGGCTTACTTTTTAAAAAGTAGACTGTCCCTGCTCAGCACAGTTGGAGGAGGGGCGTCCCTTATTTCGCAGTTAAACTTGTCATTTCTGCCTTGTGCACATCTAGAAGTGGAAAAATAAAATGAGCTTTCGTTTTTCATGCGTGCCTTGGGGTACTGTGACTCAGCACTGGAGTTTTAATCAAGAACCTGTGTATACGCTTTAATAGTTTAAGACAGGAATAACCCACAGTAGCTTTTACGTGAATAAAAGGATATTTCTTGGAGGCCTATTGATTTTTTTTTTTATCTCTAGACCAACTTGATGCTTATTGATTGACAGTTCATTGTCACTCTTTGAATTTTAATAGTTTTACAGAAAATACTTAGTGTAAATACGTTAAGACATCACTCTCATCACTTTATTATGAAATTTTATTTGACTGCAGTAAACCACATGAAAATAAAAAGGAAGGTTCTTCTGTACCTTTCAGATCAATGGGAAAAGCATAGAACAACAATATGTATTTAAGTCGATGAAATAGTCTTAATTCAACGAAACAATGATTTTTCTTTTTTCTTTTTTGCCAAATCAACGGTAATCGATTTGACAACACTAGTGACTCAGAGTGACTCAGGCCACTCACTGCAAGACACTGATTTATGAAAATTTGATCTTGCCCATGTAAATAAAATTCATTCTGTCCAATAGTTCTGAGATCCTAATAGCTGTGTGTGTTGAAATACTCAGAGTGTAATATATTCTTGTGAAGAGAGAGAGACCTAGCTTGACAGAAAAATGAAGCAAATCCACCCCCTGCCTATTCCCCAGTGAGCTGATCCAGTTTATCACGAGTGGCCCTGTCGTCGCCATGGAGATCCTGAGGGACGATGCGATCTGTGAATGGAAGAGGCTCCTTGGCCAGGCCAACTCCCAGCTGGCGCGCACGGACGCCCCGGGGAGCCTGAGGGCCCTCTTCGGAACCGACGGCATAAGGAACGCAGCCCACGGCCCGGACTCTTTCGCCTGTGCTGCCAGAGTAAGGTGTTTGCTTTAAACACATTGTCATTTCGTTTCGGTTTTGCAAAGCGTTGGGTGTCAAAGTAAAGCATTTTGTCCCCACTAACATAGGTGGATTCATACAGCTGATCTACTGGTAGAGAAGAACTTGGACCCTTTGCCTAGGATTAAACTGTTTCAAAGATGTGTCTCCTTCGTGAACTGGCAGACTGGTTGTGGCCAGGATAAGTTTTCTCCGTTTAAAATCCTTGATGTCCCATTTCTTCTTCCAAAGACTGCAATTACTGAGGCCAATCAGTGTCTGAATTATTGAAGTTACGTGTGAATAGCAGTTTATAGACAGTGAATGTTCATAAAGGAGGCATCATTTGATAGAGTCTCTTGTTTTAACTCAGACCTCATGCTCTATTTTCAAGCTTACCATCCTTTTCTTTTCCTATATATAGCTAGTGTTTATGAAAAAGTTTCCCTACGGTCCCTCCTTGTTTTAAATCCATATAAATAAAGTATGACACTGGGCTCATACCGATGTTGCATTAACAGAGCACAAGTTTATTCTTAGCACTACGAGAAGTTCTCAGCTAATTTAAGTCAGTGTTTAGCCTGGTCATGTTTACAATGAAGTAATATTAGTTTTATAACGATTTTTTCTTACAACCCTATTCATACATCATTCCAGCTCTCCTTTCAAATTAAACTTTGAGTCCGATCACTGTGGTCTACATCAGGGGTCTCCCAACCCCGTGCTGTGGACCGGAACTGGTCTGTGGCCTAGTAGGGACTGGGCCGCACAGCAGGAGGTGAGCGAAGCTTCATCTGTGTCTGCAGCTGCCCCCAGCGCTAGCATCTCTGCCTTGGCTCCGCCTCAGATCCTCAGGCATTAGATTCTCATAGGAGCCCCCGTCCCTGGGGCCAGAAAGGTTGAGGACCGCTGCTCTATGACCTACCAAGTCTTAGAACATCCTTGAGGATGTTTAATACACCTCCATACCACCAGGATCCAGATCATAGGTGTTTAAAAAAGTTTTGGAATTAAAAACCACAACAAACCTCGTGGTTATTGAGCGCTCGTTGTGTAACAGGCACCGTTCCACGCCCCAAGTCTCATTTCTCACAGCATCCTCTGCAGCCACTCCAGTCACCCCACGTTGCTGTTGCACAAACCGGGACCCGATGGGTTTAAGTACCTGGGCCACCTAAGGACATAGCCCAGGCGTGTCTGGCTCCAGCATCCCTGTGCCCAACTGCCACCGTCCACTGCGTGCGCTGGAGTTTAAACACTGCAGTCTTGTAGAATATGGGAGTAATGGAGATGCTTTTCAGACAATTAGGGAACGAAAGAAAATTGGTCATCAGTAACCCTGCCACCTGTATTGACAGTTTACCTACTTATGACATGTTCCTTCCAGCTCAAAAAGTTCAAAACTGGACCTGTGTCTCACGACCTAATGCTGTGGGGAAAATAAGAACCTCATATTGATTACTTAAATATTCAAAATGTTATGACTTTATCAATTTTATTCACGGGTCCCACGGATACATATTCTCATTGCTTTAATAAATACTCTGTATGTTCTTTTGATCATAAGACTTTAAACAGGGTTTAGTTCATTAGTTTTAACCAGTGAAAATCATTTTTTAGAAAATTCGAAGCAAACAATTTATAGTATGAAACTTGAAAAGTAAATGTATAGCTCTTCCCCTTTCACATAAATATGATAGCAGTTCAAGATAAGAGGTTACTTATGCCAAAGTCATCGCTCTCTGTTTTTAGGAAATGGAGTTATTTTTTCCTTCGAGTGGAGTTTGTGGACCAGCAAACACTGCTAAATTTACCAACTGCACCTGTTGCATTATTAAGCCTCACGCCATCAGTGAAGGTACGTGCTGTGTGGAATACACACATATTCAATGCATTTTGTTAAGAGGAGCGTATTTTCTTAATGTCTATTTGCTCGTTATAGTTTATATGTAGAAATCAAAGTGTAGCTTTAACATTTAATGTTTTCTCTGAAGGCACGTGAATAAAGGTGACAAAATAAAGGTGAGAGGAAAGGCTGTCCAAATCTCTGTTTATGTCTATATTTGTATGTGCATTTTTAAAAGGTGTTCCTTGGGTTGCTGATCAGGGTCATGTGCTCATCCTGTTACAGGTCTTGATTCCTTGACTTTCAATCTGCCTCTCCTCCTCCCAACCATATAACCAAGATTCACCTAATCAAGTAGCACTCCTGATGTGCAGTTTAAAACAGTCTCTCCCATCCCTGCAGCATGCCCTTTTTGAGAAAGTTAAAGATACTTCCTTCAGTTCTCTATCTCTGAAACAGAGTTTGACTAATCTATATGACAGCTGTATATGTATCACATGACAGCTAGATCGATAGACATGTGTATGTAGATGTATCCTGTGAGTTTGTAAGGTTTTTTGTATTCATTTTTCTTCATCTGTTTATTTTAGTCTGTTGTATATATTTTTGTCAGTTATCCCACATTTTTTTTGGAAATGAGATGGATATAATTTTTAAAAATCACCCTTAAAAAACTAGAATGTACAGCATAATTAATATAATTGATGGATTAAATTTTTTTCTAAGTATTAAAGTAATTCAGGTATACAATAGAAAATTTTTTTAAAAAGCATTAAAAAAAAACAACAAGTTACCTGTTTTCTCATCATCCCAAGATAGTCATTGTTGATATTTTGATATTCCTTCCAGATCCTTTTCTTCTGCACATACCTGTGTTCGTG
The DNA here is from genome assembly GCA_004027375.1 of Macroglossus sobrinus. NCBI lineage: Eukaryota > Metazoa > Chordata > Mammalia > Chiroptera > Pteropodidae > Macroglossus > Macroglossus sobrinus. The sequence goes on from PVKZ01003822.1 coordinate 55,502, forward strand.
TGTAACGGCACACCTGAGTGTAACTGTTAACGTGGCTGAGGTATACGTCTGTAGGCTTTGGTTTTAGTTTCAGTGGGAGCATTTTGGATGCTCTTAATTCTTCGTGAATATTTTAACTGTTGTACACTGTGCAACCATATAGATGTAGCATAATATTTAGATACTTAGCTCGTTTCCAGTTTTTTGTTGTTAAAAATAAAGCTTTGAAGAATATATTTGTGCATCAATATTTGATGCTATCTCTAATCATTTCTTTTGGCTAGTTTCCTAGCTGTGGAATTATCGGTAGAAAGGATATGAACCTTAAAGACCTTGTTGCATAATTAATAGTCCTTTAATTATTTAGGGAGTGCTTTGATATCGCATAGGTCCTTAGGACCATAACTGCAGGAAGCAGCACGCATGGTGCTTGGCAAACATTTATGGAGAACTGGCCACGAAGTGCCAGGTAGTGACCGAGTAACCTGCACATTATCATCTCTAACCTTCTTGGAATTATGTCACAGAGGCGGTATCTCACTTTTTCCAGATAAACGAGCTGAGGCCATTCATGAGAAGAAGTCGTTTCCCCACTTTAGAGCAGGGAAGCCAAGATGCAAACCCCGGTCTCTTGTAACCTCCATATTCTTTCGTCTACACACGTGGCTCCGCGCTGGTCACAGCAGAAGCACCCCACGGTTGGCCGCCTTCTGCGGGAAGGAATAGCAGCATTTGAGATGGCTGGTGTTGACAGCCTATGAGGAAAATCGAGTGCAGCTCAGCTTCTTGCTTATCACAGGGATGGGAGCGCCTAGGTGGAGGAGAGGGCTTGGCGGAGGGCGCAGAGTTTCAGGCGGGACTGAGAGAGAGAAGGCGGGTCTGTCAGAGCAACTGGACAGAGTTCATGGATGGGTTTAGGATCAGTGGAAACAGGCCAGGATCTTACCCACGGCTTGTCAGTACCGGTTGCTCGACCAGTGAGCCTGGTGGGGGGGACATCGTGCAGACCGATGTTTCAGCAGTCTGTCCTTGGGGTAAATGGACTTCTGGAAAATTCCTGCCGCGGTTCATGAAGTTATTTAGTGACTTACAGCCTTATCTCTGTGGGAAGATTTCTTAGCACAAATCACAGTCACGTGGCTGTGCGTGGCCTCAGCTCTGAGTCCTGGGGTTAATCTGTGTGCATTCACTGGTCCTCTTCTCACTTCTCAGAGAAGTAGAAAAAGGACAGGGCTTAGTGTGTGGACAAGATGGTGGGAAAATACACACACTTGGCATTTGCAGTCTCATAATAGAAATAAATTGAAATAATAGACATAATAGACATACATTGTCATTTGGGGGACTCAGGTTTTGAAAGGGAAAACGAGGTGAATATTTTGTGTTGTTTTTTTATTATTTTTTTTAATTTCAAGATTACACGAAATGTTTGTTTGGATGTCCTCAGCAGTATTTACATGTAGTTAGTTTAATTCCCTCGATAAAATGAGTTATTTTTACTCTGAAATCAGGCTTCAGAGGTCTGAATTCTGGCTCTACGACTTACTAACCGTGGGCTGTTGGATAAATTACTTAACCTCTTTGTACTTGGCTTCCTCGTCTGTGAAATGAGATTAATAGCATACGTTCCCCACGCGGTAACTGTGAGCGCAAATGAGCTAGATGGGATGGTTAAATGAGTAGACGGTTAATTAATTAGGCGTGGGGATCCATGCGCTGAGCGCAGTGCCCGGTGCTCAGCTGAGTGACACGTGCGTGTCAGCTGATGCTTCCTACTCCTCACTGTGCTGAGACCAGTACCTTTTAGTTTTTTAAGTAGAGTTGAATGACACCTTACTAACAAATCAGTAGCTGTCATTTATCTTGCCTAGAGTTGTTTCATTCCTTCTCCCGACTCCCCCCTCCCCCTTCTAGCTTCCTGTCATCGTTTTTTTACTGCCCTTTTTCTCCTTCTCTGCTGGTGTGAAAGCCCCGCCTAGATCAGGGATCAGCAGACTATGGTCCTTGGGCCTGATGGGGCCCGGCAGCCTGGTTTTATAAATAAGATTCCAATTAGAACACAGCGATGCCTGTGGCTGTGGCTGCTTTTGTGCTAATTCGTGGGGTTGAGTGGTTGTGACAGGTCCAGTATGGCCTGGAAAGCCTGAAATATTCACTCTCTGACCCTTTACAAAAATAATTCACTGACCTCTGGCATAGAATGTATATTTTTAATCAATTGTGCCTAAATTTTAGCATGTGTACCTAACTCTGCATTTGATTAGTAAAATTTAAAGTTGTTCACGCTCTCTAGATTTTTCCTAAGGCTGACTTTAGAATGCTCTCAGCAGCCACTGAAATCTTCTCCTCCCACCTTTTAAATTATTGATGTCAGGATATTTATTCTTTTTTTTTTAACTTCTACTTTTAATCATCTTTATTGCACTGAAATCTTCTCCCACCTTTTTAATTATTGATGTCAGAATATTTATTCCCCTTTTCCAATGTATACTTTTTAATCTGCTCTATTGTGGTATGATTCATGTGACATAAAATGCACCCGTAGGTGTGCACTTCTGCCACTGGATCACGGCATCTGGAGCCAGCAGTCCCAACGTCCTTGTCACGTGCAAACTTGACCCTGCCGGATGTCTCCTTGGAGATGCTCGGGGTATGAGTAGGTAGTTTCGATTGTCTGAGTGTGTTCCTGTGTGGAGGGAGAGTGGACTGGATTTATTCCAGGCTTCGTCGTGTGCCTTTCTTATTAGAGGTGCTCTACCAGTGACAAAGCAGTAAAAAGTCACTCTTTCATCTTCAGGAGTCAGGGCTTGCTCTTCACACCTGACGGAATAAAGGAGCATCTGTTGCTAGGCAGCCGGGGCACTAGCACCTGGCAACTGTGACGTGTGCCTGGGGAACGGACCGCAGGCTCTCTTCAGAGCTTGCTGGTGTGCAGCACGAGCTAAAGACCCGGACTCATCGTCTGCACTGTCACGTGGCGGCCTGTGTGTGTGCGACGTGGACGTGGGTCACTCACCCCAGCGTCTCCGCAGGGCTGTTTCCATGGCGGTTGTCACAGAATAGCCCGGCCATCACGGGGAGGCTCGCAGTGTCTGTCCTCAGGGCGTCCGCGTCAGCACGTTGGAGAGCGCTCAGAGCGTCCCGTGCTTGAACTCAGGCTCGGGATTTCGGGTACAGATGTATGCCGCACGTGCACCTATTTAGAAAAAAGCTGCGCGGAACACCAGCTTTGAGAACCTTTTCTCTTTACATGTCTCTAAAAAAGGAGACAGCAGGAATACTTTTAGGAAAGGGAGAGGTTTTATGTACTTAGTTTTGTTCGCATGGGAGTTAATGGATCTGTGGTTCCGAATTCCTTTTTCAGTCTTTTTCATTGTGTTTGCCTATGAAACGAACAGGTTTTCATCGACAGGTTTTAGCACGGACAGCACTTGCAGAAGTATATTTATGAAATCCTAGAGACACGAAGTCTGCTTCTCATGGGGCTTGTGCTTACTCCACCCCCGCAAGAGGGCCTGGCCTCCTCTGAGATTAGGGAGGGCCTCCTTCTCCCCCAGAAGCTGGCCGGCCCTGGATGTAGAAACAGCGCTGCTTTTGACTGTGTGATTGACTTTTCTGTAACCTGGCCTTGGCTTTGGCCTTCTGACGACCTGTTTGCCCAATATCACAGAATCCCCAGTTCCTGGCCTGTCTGCCCAACACCCTCCTTTATTTCTGGTTTTCATGGCTCGTCCCTGTTTTAAAACTGTGATCTTATTTCAGCCGCACTCGCTGTCCTTGGCTGCTTTGGCTGCGCCGAGTCCGTCCTCGCCTCTCCCATAAGCAGGGGCTCTCGGCTGCATTGTCCAGACGAAGCCCGTAGGTGTTCTCTGCTCCGTGCTCACTTAATTCCATGAGTGAACTTTGATGTACTGGGTTGCCAGCTTGTGGGTACAGCACAAAGCCGCATCAGTTACCCTTCCCGTGGTATTCACGGTTGCCCTGGCGTTGGTGAGGAGGAGGGGGAGAGGTGTAAGTGGAGAGTCACACTATCGGAGGAATCAGGTCTGTCCTTTATAAGCCTGCTAGCTGCTGGGATGGATTTTATGATCCGCTAATGGATGCATCTGAGATCCTTCAAGACCCAAGAGCCCTACCAGTTCTCAATTTAACAGTTCTGCCGACTCCAAACTCTCGTCTGCGATTGATTTAATGTGATTCTACAACGTTTCTGCTTGCTGGCTATCATAGGTAGTTGCAGCCAAACCGGGCTGTGTGTTTACCTGATTTTCGTCTGATTAAACATTACCGGATGATTATCAGCGAAGTGCTGGTGCCTGGTGGCATTGCTGTACAGGGGACAGGAAGCTTGTCCGCCCGGTTTTATGCCTGCAGTTACTTGTGTTCTGCGTGTTTGCGAGGATTAGTGTTAAATTCCTCTGTGAAACTTAGTAATGCTTGTGATTTCACTTGTATTTTGATACTGAAAATTAATCTAAACTCATAATCTCCAGCTTGTTTTGGCTTGACACCAGTCATGTTTTGAAGACACCCTGGCCCAAATTTTTAGTTAAAATACCTCTTAATTCTATTTCACGAGATTTAAATTTTTTGAGAAATAATCAAAATGTTCCAATTTGATTGGAATTGGCGACGAACATTAAACACGTCTTTCTGTGTATCGATTTTGTGAGTTCGTACGTTCTTGGCTATATCAGGGTTTGACATTCAAAACGTTTTTTTTTAAGAGGTGGCATTCGTGGCGTCACAAACAAACCTTGAAAAACAAATCGTCTGTGCAAACACCCGCCCGGTAACACAAGCAGTCTGCTCCTGCGACCCTTGTGAACGTGTTTGCTGCGTGGCTGCAGTTGGTTGATGTTTTGCTGCTTCATTTACATAGGGATTGCCATTTGTTCAGTCACCTGGACATTTTCTGTCTAGACCAAAGTAAAGGACATATGGTTATCGACAAGTTAATTTGTCTTTTCAAGTTGTTGAACACACAGCAGGCTTCTTAAATGCCTATCTCCTGCCTCCACACACAGCCAACCGGATATAAAAAAAATCAGTATTCTCGACACATGGCAGAATGACAGTGTTCCTCAGACTATCACTTTTATTGTTTGTTTATCTGTGAATAGAATTATTCTGTCAAATGATACATTCTAGGACGAGTTTAAGGTGATTACAGATTTATAGTAGATATAGATTTCTCTTTGTATTGGTTGATGTCTAGGGCTTAATACTATTTTTATATTCAGATCTTAGGTAATCACGTAAAGCATTTTCTTTATTATAATAAATAAGACCCTTTTAGGCATCCGTGAGATCACGTCTGTTTTCAGAATAATAAGTTTATTTGCCGTTTTGCGCTAATGGTACAAAAGCAGCAGCAGACAGCACTGCTATTGCATGCTTGGTTGCAATGACAGTAAATAAAAACGCATATTCAGGCACCGATGTGCTCGGTGCCTTGGGGTTACTAGGCCAGCACCCAGATGATCCCGAATTGGGGTGTGTGTGCCTGTCTGTGAGGGAGGGAGGGGACATTTTCGTTGACTGGAGAAAGAGACACTTACAAGATGATTTAGAAAATGAACGGAGGCTCAGCATCGGCCCGCAGAGGCCGCTGACCCCGCTGACCCCGCTCTATGGGTCTCCGACCTGTCAGGGAGCAAGGACCGAATCCCCTGGGGATGTTGGCACCCACGACCTTCACCCACTCGGGTTAAGTCTCTCCTCTTTCAGCTCTTTCATGGCTCCCTTCTGTCGTGTGGACCCGCTCCCACGTCCCCAGATCTGTCCCCCCTGGTGCCTTTGTCGCTATGGCATCCTGTCTGTCTGTCTACAGCCTTTAAGGATCAGTCGATGCTCTCATTTTCCCGCGAGGCTTCGGTCCACCTTCTCAGCTATAATCTGATCTTTCTCCGTTTTTGAACTTCTCCTCTGAGCATTTTTCATATCTAGTACTATGGAACATTTTTTTCCTAATATTAGTTTCAACTGTTTGATTTTCATGTGTTCTGTATCACTGGATTTGAGGGGTTTTGAAACCAGATACCTTAAAAGTGTTTTAATCTTCAGGATCGTTGTTGATAATTCTTGAAGCACTTGCCAAGTGAATCGAATGACTATGAAATGCTCAGTATTCGGGGTTGAGTTTCCATAGCAGAAATGTGTGATTTCTTTGTCCAGAGTGCAAGCAAAGCAATCCGACGTAGAAAACTTGCATCTCTAAGAAACCAGATAGGAATTCTGCGTTTTCACCCATCCGTTCTGCGTTTCAGGGCTGCTGGGGAAGATCTTGATTGCCATCCGAGATGCAGGTTTCGAAATCTCAGCTATGCAGATGGTACGTAGTTTGCAATTGTCCATGACCTGTTAAGGAATTGTCTTCTACATTAGCTTTAACACGTCTTACATTGCATTTTTTTCTGTTCATGCAATGCATTAAAAATTAAAAATATGGTTACTGAACTTGATTCCCTTATCCTCAAAAAATGTCTCTGAAACGATTTTGCCCCGAGAGAACTAATATTCAAACGGTGCGCCTCATCTGAGTTTATAAGATATGGTCCGACAATTCTCGGAACTTTAGCTGCAAAATAAATATGGACCAGAACGACGTATTTAATTTTTACAAACAAAATATAGACATAAGCCGAGTAGTCGTGGGTGTGTGTGTTGGGGGGAGGGTAGTGGTGGCAGTTTAATGACAACACAGTCCTTGAGCTGTAGAGTCAGAAAGATCTATTTCTGAGTGACAGGTCAGCTCCTTTCCATGCCTGTGACCTTGGCCAAATCCCCAGCATCATCTTGAGTTCTCTCACCTGAGCAACGAGAACGTGGTCTCAGTGGATTATTCCAGGGGTTAACTGAAATAACTTTACCCAGTGGAAAATTTCCATTGCAAGAATTGTAGAATTTCCAGTGCAAATTACTAAGTCCTTAATTATATCTTCTGTTATTACTTCGTTAATAATACCGGTTGCGTGAACATAGGATACAAAAAAAACTGAAATCACACAAAATTCCCTCCCTGTAACAGTTTTGTGGCCTCCTAGTTTGAACTGTTCAGTCTGAGTAGACAGAACTTTCTGGGTGATCGTCAATCCTGGCGACAATGCAGAAGCAGAGTGGGGGGTGGGGAGTAAAATTGTCAGTTCTGAGGCTATTTTTAAAAATGTACGGTCTCAGTTTTCCATACACTAGAACTTAACGAGCTTTTATTTCTAACTGAATCGGGACAAGAATGAGCCCTTGTCGGCGTCTCTTGTAAGCATTCTCTCCACGGAGCTTTCTGAAGAGCGGTGGGAATCCAGACGTGTGTATGTGCTCGGTGATGACCCAGACCAGGGATTTTTTTGTATGCTTGGGAGAGAAGGGTATATTTTCAGCCGTCTCTACAAAATCCCAAGTACTTTTCTTTAGTAATATTCTTTCCCTGTGTCACTAATTTATCAATAAACTACATTGTATGTGTCTCTTTTTTTTTTTGTATCGAGGATGAGGTTTTATTCAGAGAGGTATAGTCTAGTGGCTAAGAGGGTGTCAACGAGAGCAGACTGAAATGGAATGCAGGTTCGTCAAGGTCGTGTAAGCCCTCTGGGTCTTAGCCTCATCTGTACATTGGGGCTGTCCAGACTCCTTATGTCGCAGGGTCGCTGTGACGAGTAAATGAGATGATTAATGTGCAGGACCTAGAACAGTGCTTGCTATATGAGGCACTCAGCAGTTGTTATGCATTTTTATTATGGACGAGCTAATCTTTAAAGAGTCATCTATGCGAGGTCGACATTTTACAGTAAAGATAATAGATCGACGAGATCGGCGATGCTGAGTGCTAAGTGCGGCTCGTTGTCTCTGGTCGGTCGGCTTACCGTTGGTTGGTTTGTTTGTCTTTAATACAGTTCAACATGGATCGGGCTAACGTCGAAGAGTTCTACGAGGTGTATAAAGGAGTGGTGTCCGAGTACAACGTAAGTGCGAGGCGAGCATGGAGCGCTGGTGCCGAGAGCCGTTCGTGGGTCTCACGTCTTGGGGAGCTCGGCGTGACCTTTAATCATGAAAGCGTTCCCTACAGTAGTCACGATGCTGCCCGTTGCCAGCCGGTCATCCCCGGTGACCGAGGCATGTAGAACCTATTTGTCATAGCTGTCTTAACATTCTTCTGTCACCTACATAATCTCTGTCCTTCCTGGGTCTGTGTCAGCTCATTAAGTTTTCCTCTGGCGACTGCTCGTATGTTCAAACTCCTTTGCATGCCCGGGCATTTTTGTTGGATTCAGGATATTGGGAAATTTCGTGTTACATGGTATTGGTGCATTCCGTTGTTCATGCACGCGATGAAGCTGGTTGAGATCAGTTTGACCCTTTGAGACTTGCTTTTAAACTTTGCAGGATGGGAATGGAGCATCCATGTCTAAGGGTGGTGTTGGCCACCTACTACGATGCATGGCCCTTCTGAGGCTCAGATGATGCCCCGTGTCCCGTCTAGGTCTGTCCATCCCGCTGGGAGAAGCACCAACTCTTCTCATCCCTGTGCTGCTGTTTCACCCGCTGCTTCTGGTGGTTCTTTCCCCAGCCTTGGGTGGTATCCCCTGCCCATGCGCAGGCTCTTAGCCCAGGACGGAGGTGCACTTCTCTGCAGGTTCCCGTAGCTCACCTGCCCTGGCCCCCACCCCCGCCAGTATGCCGTCCCACACATTCCCGCCGCGCTGGCCTCTGGGAACGCCAGTCTCGGTCTGGTCAGCTCAGCAGTGACGACGCTGGGTACTGCAGTCCCACTGTGTGGGCACTGCCTCTCCCTGTCCCACTGTGTGGGACCTGCGTCCAGGCAGTGAGGTGGGCAATCCCACGGCTTACCTCATTCGTCTCCCTTCCCCCGGGGGTCGTAGTCCTGAGCTGCCTGCCCTGCAGGGTCTGGGAACTGTTGTCTCTTGTAGGCCGCCCCGTTTCTAGGCGTCCGATGTGAGAGGAACCTGGGCCCTGTTCTTTCTAATTTCTGGAAGTCATGATAGGGTTTCAGAGTGTCTTTGAGAGAAACACTCTGGAGTTCACATTTTAGAAAATGTTCACTAGACAGCGAGCGCTGTGCTCAGTGGAGAGAGCCCTCTGAAAGGGAGGTGTCCGAGAAGAGGATTTCAGGTCACGAGGTGTCAGGGGGTACAGCACTGCGTGAAAATGGCGGAGGTGGTGGGAAGGGGAAGAGGGAACACGCACGTCTGTAGGAAAAATGGTCGACAGTGTTTGGTGTGTGGGGTACAGGTGGGGAAGAAGGCAGAGGTAGCGAACATTTTGAGGTGAGTGGAATAGTGGTGCAATTAGAAAAAGGAGGGGTAGATATTAAAATACGTTAATTTTTAATATGATTTCACATTGCACGTTATAGGAGATGGTGACAGAAATGTATTCTGGCCCTTGTGTGGCACTGGAGATTCAACAGAATAACCCTGCGAGGACATTTCGAGAATTCTGTGGGCCTGCTGACCCTGTGAGTTATTTATTGTTTAAAATGTTAATCATTTGTTGTGTTAACTAAGTATTTTAACTGGCTTGACGGTTTTTATTGCTCCTTAAAAGAAACAATATAAATGTGAATATAATAGACAAAGAAATTTTATTCAAAGTAGCATTTCACATCATTTATTTTTATGTAACACTCTTAAGAAAAAGTGATTTTTTTTTGGCCTACTGACTATACAGAATGGGCAGAAATATTTACTGTGGCATTTCTTTTTTTTTTTTCTTCTTGCTAAATTGTCTAGGTAAGTAAATTTTAAAACTCTGTGATAGAAATTCTCTAAGGTATTCATTATCCTTTGACGTGTGGGGGTGTGTAATCAAGCGCTCAGTGTGAAGAACACTGATATGTGTGTATATATATTTTCCTTCAAGAAGGTTCTACCATTTTTATGAGACAATTCACGTGGGCAAACGGCTGAAATCACGTGGACCCCGTCTGACCAGACGGTGTCACATGGCCGGGCCTCTTTGGAGAAGCAGCCAAAGAGCAGGGAAATCTCATTCTCTTCTTTTTAACATGCAACACATTTAAAGATTAGATGGTTATCATTTGTACTTGAGAAAGACAAAAAAGAGGAAGGAAAAAGAAAACGGAACAATTCCCAGAAAAGATGCCTGTTTCACAGAACATATGCTTCTTTAGCCTTGTTAATTAGGGGAATTAATAATGCCTATTAAAACAGAACGATATGATTTTCTTAAGTCAGAGAGGTGGGCAGAACTTAAAAGGACAGACACGCCCGGCGTTGGCAGCCTCACGGCAGAGAAGGCCCTGTGGGCTGCAGTCCCGGGCACGAGATCCTTGTCGCTCTCAGACGGTCGAGCCTTGTTCGTCACCGCAGTCACGTCCTCTGAAGTCACCACACAGGGGCGGGGCTCCCCGCGCCTCCGGCCAGAGCCTGCTTTTCGGATGCTCCGCACGTAGCCGTGGTCCCCGCGTGTCGCTGCTGCAGACGCGTGTTTAACACAGGCGGCGACTCGGTGGCGCTGACCCCGCCGCGGCAGGGTCTGGCTCACGTGTGGACGGTGCACGCGCCGCACACTGTCCTCTCCCCAAGGCCCAGCGCCGTGTCCACTGGGGCACGATGCGCGGGGCCATGTCACACAGACCCACGAGGACGCGGGACACGTGGCACGGGGAGACAGCAGGGTGCGTGTGGCTCATCGTAGCCGAGCCCAGACAAGGCAGAGCCGCTGGGGCAGCCTCGCCGGCCTTCCCGGGACAGCGGCTCACGTCGCCACTGCCCCCACCTGCCCACGCGTGAGCGCAACCCCTAGTGAGCGAGCACCTCTGCAAAAACGGCCCCCAGGGATGATGAGGATCAACCGCATTTTCTCCACTTTTCCAAATAATGAGCTGGGATGACGTTTCTAGAAGAAAAATAAATATAAAAAATAATTAGCAGTGCCTGCTTGATAAAATATTCTGGCTAAAGAAAACAATTTTTCTTGAAGCGTAGATAGCTGTAAAGGGTTTGATTAGCTTGAAAAAGTACAAAATACATACTAGAAAATTCTACATTTCAGAATACCTATTTGTCTTGGATTTCTTTTGATTTGGTGTTAAATAACGCTCGGCCCAAAAACTTGTCAAAGGTAATCAGAAGATGGAACAATGTGACCTAGTGAGAGGGTAATAGAGAAACAGTTGACGTTACACGATCGGATAAAACAATATTTTATAACATTTTCCCATGACAATTAAAACAAAGCTTTATTCAAATATAATAATACTGGTTCAACAGCAATATTTTCCTGAAAAAGCAGGAGTGTAATTCAAATTTTCTAGTAAGATCTTTTGAATTTTACATATCCTTTTCTGGTAATGTGCAGGTTTTTCAAACAACTTAAAGTGAAAATATTACCCCCACACACAGCCCTTTTTTTTGGTTAAGTATCAGAGCTGAGATTCCAACCTTTCTATTGTTGCTCTCAAGTTCATGTCTTTAACCGTTGCATTATTTACTGTCCTGTGACGTGTCCGCGAGACCCTGTCACAGTATCACCAGGACATAAAATAGGTACAAATATAATGACTTTGGAAAAGTAGATACAGAAGTACTTTTTTCTTCATCAGGTTTTAAGACTAGGTATTGTATATTCTTCTTCTGAACGATTTAGCTCTATTGACCCAAAAGCCACAAAATAAACGGCAGTGTTTGCCTCATATTACATTAGTCATAGCTACTTACATTATGGATAGATGGTCAAAACCCAAGAAAACATTTAGAAATTGGATTGAAGACAAAAGGAACTTTGTCTTCAAAAGCTGAACTTGAACTCCTAAAGGTGACATATTATATTTACAGAAACAAAATGTTTTTCCAATAAAACTGCTTAAACACCATTTTTATACAAATACGAATAGTATTTATGCTTAAGTAAGTCTTTTCCAAAAGTTGTTTTTTATGTATCCAGATTGTTAAGAACATGTGTGCATCACATAATCCGTTAAATATAGTATTGCATCCTCTCATACAATCTTTCAGTACATTGTCCTACGATAAACTGTGGCGTTTAAAGACAAAAAAGGAAAACATAAGATATATTTTTTTGATCTCAGAGAATTTATGATCTAGACAAGAAACAGTAAAAAGGCCAGAGGAGGAGTCCAAGACAGAGGGGTTCAGGAAGCAGAGGGGAGCCCGGCGAGGCAGGGGGACTCCATGGGAACACGGGGAGAACGGCTGTGCAGCCTTGCTGGGGACAGTGGCTCAGCGTGTGACTCCGCAGGCCTGTCACACTGCCCTGTGATCATGGACTCTCTTCTTCCGGCCTCCTCTTTTTTTCGCATTTTATTTGTGCAACAACATAACTGAGAAAGTCTGTCATTCTGTAGTGGCATACAGTCTGGTTTGGGCACATCGTATTTAGAAGGCACTCTTGTATTCTGACAGTGTGTGTGTGTGTGTGTGTGTGTGTGATAGTAACTCATATTTTTAGAGGGGTTAATATTTAAAATATATAAAGAACTCATATAACTCAACAGCAAAAAAAAAAAAAATTGACTTAAAAATGAGCAGAGGCTCTGAGTAGACATTTTTCCAAAGAAGACATACAGATGGCCAACAGGTACATGAAGAAATGCTCAGCATCACTAGTCGTCAGGGAAACGCGAATCAAAGCCATAATGAGATGTCACCTCGCACCTGTTAGAATGACGTCTCAAAAAGACAAGAAATGGCGAGTTTTGGTGAGGACGTGGAGCAAAGGGAGCCCCCGTGCACTGTTAGCGGGAGTGCAGACTGGCATAGCCACCCTCATTCACAAAGAAGAATGAAATCTTGCCCTTTGGGACAACATGAATGGGCCCTGAGGGAATCATACTAAGTGAATCAAGTCAAACAGAAAGACAAATATGATATTATCTCACATGTGAAATCTTAAAAAAAAAAAAAAAAAAAAAACAACAGCCACCACCTCATAGATCCAGGGAGCGGATGCGTGGTTGCCGGAGGCGGGGGTCAGAGAGTCAGTGGGCTGGGGGGAGGTGGTCAGGTACAAACTGTTCGCTATAAAATAGTTAAAACCCCCAAGCCGTGTTCACTGTGCTCATCGTCGCACTGGCTCCCCGGGCTATTGGTTCAGATTGCGGGTATCCACAAACGGCTCAGAGGCGGGAGCTGGAAACGGAACAAGCATCCCGTCTAAAGCACCCGGCAGCCATCCGTGAGCGCGGCCCGCTTGGTCCCCAACGGGCCGTTCTCGAGTGCGTCCGCTCGTGTGCTGTCTGTGGCAGCAGTCTGGCGGCAGTGGGCTCCTGCAACCCCGTCAGCGTTCATTCTCGTTGTGAAGAGTTTCTCGAACTGGAGTTGTGCAAGAACAAAAATGCCGTGTGTCATCCCGCCGAAACCAGCAGATGCTGCTTTCCTGCGAGTTCTGCTTTGGGGCGTAGGACGTGGGCGGAATTAGTTGATTAGGATCCTAAAACAGATGGTCTCTGAAAAAACACTCTTTCAGACTCATCGGCTTGAAATCCAACTAATAATATTTTTTCCGAAAACGGTAACTTTACGGACATCTTCTTACTGCTTTGTCATCTCCTATAAATGAGATCCAGGCCGGTCAAGGTTACGGCCAGAGACCGTGTGGGGTCACTCCCAGGGCTGGCCTTTAAGCCTTCCTGTTAATTACCATCATCTGCTGCTCGGGATGGTGACAGTTACTGAGATGTCACATCTAATCTTGCACAGAATGCGAGTGCAATGCTGACTGAATCCCTAATGGCAGAGGCACTCTCGGTCCAAAGCTGAAGGGAGGAGGCCGCCGTGCGGTCACTGCAGTGTGGCCTCGTGACTCCAGACGCGGGCTCCCAGGGGCTGAGGGCAGCGCGCTGGGCAAGGGGGCAGAGGCAGGAGACACGGGTGCCACGTGTCCGGGACGGGGCCGGAGCGTGGCCGGAGCAGTGACTGAGGGCAGAGCCGCGGGGGGCGAGGTCCGGTTGGTGGGGTGGCAGGAGGGCGTGCGAGCTCCGCACGAGCTGCAGGGCCTCTGGCTTCCCCCGAGTGATGGGGAGGCCTGTGGAGGGAGGGGCACAGGACTGCCACACAGAGGCGGTCCCACCCCTGGTGGCTTCACGCTCCGTCCAGGTCAACAAGCTCTCGAAACCCTAATTTCTTCATCTGGGAAATTGGAATAATAATGATATCTGCCTCATGGGATTATTGAAAAGAATAAATGAGATTATTCCTGTAAACTCCCGAGCACGTAGTGACCTCTTCATAGCTATTAGCTAGCGTTACTGTGGCCGTTGGTACAATAGAGATTATGACGATTGTCCCAATTTCATGGCATTCTGCACTCACATGGTCCGATTCTGGCCAAGGTTTAAAGGGTGCCGTGAAATAAAGAGCTGAAATAATATATATTTAGCTTTAAGTATTTGGCTTTCGACATTTCTAAGGATTATTATGTCAGATTTTATGTAATCAAAACAAAGTCAATGAATTAGTTCTTTTTTGTTTTATAATTACCTAGATAAGGGAGGTCTGTTAAATTAAGTTTTTTCAGAGAGGTTAAAAAAAAGGGTGAGGAGAATAGAAAGAAAATTTTTGTGCCAAGTTTGTTGAAGCTGAGCAGGCTACATACATTAGATGTTTTAGATGTTGAGATGGAGTCACATACGATGCGATCCACCCACTTGTCAGTGTAGACTTCAGCGTTCATTTTGTGTGCCACACACGTGTGCAGCCGATGCCACAGTATTTTAGGTCATCACCTCAAAAACAACCCCCCCACCAGATAAAGCAGGCCCCGTGCCCTTTGCCATTGTCCCCCGACCCTCAGCTATAGGCGTCCTCCCATCTCTCTGTCTCTGAAGACGGCCCTGTCTGTGTCATTCTAGACACCAGCCTCAAACATTAGCCCCGAGCCATTCCGGTTCACTTAAGTAACCATCCATCCAACTGTCACCGACGGAATTTGAACTTTTGGGGAGATACTTGTATCTTTTTGGGTCTGGCACTTTTCCCGATCCTCCTCTTTGTATTTTGAGTTCTGTTTTCCCTGCCAGGTCTTTGGCTTTGCCTGTGCTCCAGCCTTAGCATCTTCTGTCCCGGCTACTAAGCGCCGTGTCTCCCCCTCGACGCCCGCCCCCAGCTTCTCCCTCGCCCTCTATGCCACCGAGGCCACCTTAGTCCCCATGGGGGTTGAGAAATTTCTATGACTGCCTTCTTTCTTCCACAGTGCACCCACCCCCCACCCCCGTCTCTCTCTCTCTCTCTCTCTCTCTCTCTCTCTCTCTCTCCCCCACACCTCTCTCTCTGTAATTTTGGCATGTAGCTGGTTTTCACTTCCTCATTCCCTTTGTTGGCGCCCTCTGCCTCTCTACCTTAGAGTACGTTTATCTGCGTGATTCTCACACAAAGTTTTTCCTTTCAGTCCCTTGTTTTCCTCTCCTATATTTTCCTTTTTATTAAAAAGGAAATATATATATATATGTATATATATGTACACATATACATACATACATATACATATATATATATTCCTCCCTAGTGCTTCTTTTACCTCTCTTTGGCTGCATTAACTGTTTTCTACCAAATCAGACTGTTTCTTTTAATATTTCTTAGGTTTACACTTTACCCTTTATTCCCTTTCCATTTTCTTTTTATTCACAGAGATGATCATTTTTTTTTTTCTACCTTGAAACAATAGTCACATCCCCGTCAGACCTGCGTTCATCACGGTTGGAAGGAGGGTCTGGGATTCCCGCCCCGGCGGCGGGGCACGGCCGCCGGCTGGAGCTGCTGGCGTTTTAAAATCCCAGGCGGCCACCAGGCCCTTATCTCCCTCACGCACGTGTGCTGCTGGTCGGTTTCAGATGCCCGCCCCTAGCGGCATCACTGAAAAGACAGTGGGCTTTGTGTTGAAAGGGAAGGAAAATATTTTTAAACCTTCCTGAGACCCTGGGAAATTCCCAGTTTGGGACATGCAAGAGCCTGCCACCTCAGCAGTGCCACCGACACCGGAGCCAGGTTTGGGCCCCGGATCAGTGACAGCTGACACGAATCGTACCTACCGAGCCACCGCATCCTCGGGAGGTTGACAATGAGACGTTTTATTTATATCTCAGTGAGACAGTCCTAGCACTTGCAAAGCCAAAGAGGGGGACTCTGGGGACCCTGCCACGTGACCCCGCTGACAAGCGCCACCCTCTCCCCCTTGCGTGTCGGTTTTTGATTGATGACACGAGATAACAGACCTGGTTGTCGTCTTTCTGAAAGCGCTTAATTAAAATAAGAAACTCATAATTTAGGAACTGTCAGAAATTTAGGCAGTCTGTTAATGAGATGCATTTTAAAAATGAGCTTTTTAATCATGTCTTAAAAGCAGGATCAAATATATACATGATTGTATTTTAAAAATGGCTGAATTACATGAACCTGTGTCTTGCAGCAATTATTTAAATGTAGGACCCCTTTCGAGATAGCTTATTACAGAAAGCAAATGTCCATATCTTTTATGAGATTAAGTAGTTTTATCAAAGTAAATAAATCTTTCTCAATGTGAGGTGTTTAGCACATGAATTGGCAATTTTGTGATTCTTAAACATTCATCATTTAAGAATGCCTGCCATGAACAGGGCCTATAGCTACATGTTACTATAAGAGTTAAAATACCTATTGTGTGTGTGTGTGTGTGTTTGTCTATATAATTGTATGATCAGTTAACCATATACATTTTTTTAAATGCTTACAACACTGCCATTAATATATTCATTTATTTTAAATGTAGTTTCTCAGGAAAAATTTAAGGCAGTTTATAAAAACATGCCATGTGATGATCAAATGAGTGAGGGACATGGGTGGGACAGAGTTTGAGGTCCTCGCAGACCACTGGGGTTGCGTGTGGCCAGCATTCATTCCAAGTACTCTCAAATGCCAGGTTTGAAATGAGTTTTTCTGTGATTTTCCCACATACTCAACTGAACAGATCTAGTCGAAGTTCAGAGTTATCATTTGTTTTTTAAGAATCGCTTCATTTCACTAACGCACGAGAAAGTGGGCATCCGCAACGCTCTGAGCGTGGTGGGGGAGGAAAAGCACGGCTCAGGCGTCTGGAGGAGGACACGGAGGAGGAGGAACGCTGTTTCAACATCGTGCGTTCCGTTTCGAGACGAACGTCTTAGTCTACAATTCTGTTAGGGAGAGAAAGTGGGTTTCGGGAGGATAAAGTCGCCTTTAGAACATAACCCCTGAAAGATATTTTTTCTTCTTTTAAAAAAGCTGTTACAGAAACTAAAGATGAGAAAAAGCTATCTGTTTACAGTAAAGACTTGGGGAGGGAGAATGTGATATTCATGAAGGCAGCAGCTTTAGTCTCTGCCTCTAGGTAGGCAGTGGGAGCCCTGACTTACAGAGCGTTCCCATGCAGAGAACAATTCTGGGTGTCCTGTGCACAGATGAACGCTTTTCAATGCACATGTAACCATGACAGTATGCTTGTCATTGCAACCCTTGTGCACAGAGTTTAATTTTTTCCTCTGTAAATGAGGTGCTTGCCTCAAGGTCGTATAGGAATGTGAGTTATTGCATTACAGAGGCATCAGGTGTGTATTTTAAATAGAGAAGCGCAACGAATAGGATGCAAGATCATTTACCATCACGTGACCACTCATGTTCAGAGCGAATCGGTCTTTTCCACGTTGCTGATCCCAGATTTGACAGTTCTTCAAGGATTTTAGGCGAGTCTTAGAATCTCTGCTGGAAAAGTCCGTTCCGAGCATGCCACCCCCATGGGCTGCTCCCATCTCGTTTGAATTTCTCCACGTGGTGCTTTATGTCCAATGAAACAGTGATGATGTCCTCAGTCAAGGTCACAGAGCGAGTCACTTTCAGAGCTCGGGGATTAGTGCTTCGAGCCCTCGATCCCATTCTCAGACAGGTGTGCCCCGTTTGGGAAAATCTGATGTGCAAAACCACCGACTCACAAACTAGATAAATTAGGTGCTGATTGCTTGCATTTCAACAGGATTTGTTTCAGGATGCCTTAAAATAGGCACATCCGAAGAGTCTGATTCGGCCAAAGGGATCGGGACCGTCTCCACCCTACTATTAACTAGGGTAGTGAAGAATATAAATTTGGGCATGTTAGTAACTTCATGCATTTATTCACTCTTGGCACAAAATCATTATTGCTGTCACCCAGTGAGTCTTTCATGAACGTCCCCTGGGGGATGTATGAAGGTCGTACTCCTTGTCCTTGTGGAATGTGTGATTGCAGGAGTGAGCCAGAAGTGTGAACGAACAGATGGAACGCGTTTCTGAAGGTGGCGGTGGGCTAGCCCGTGGGGAGACCGCTCTGGGCTAGATGAGGGGAGGGGACGAGCTGTGGCACTCGGGGGAGACTTGGAAAGTAAGGAGAGGACACTGTGATAACGAACTTGAGTCCCTGCGACCCGATGACAGGTCGGGCGTGGGGCCCAAGGCTGAGAGAGAGTGTCTGGGGGTGACCCCCAGACTTCGGGCCTAGCTGCTTTGGTCGAGTGGCAGATGAAGCTTTGTTCACAAAAAACAGTAAAGAAAACTCAAAGAGAAGCTACGTACTGAAAAAAGATTGGCATCACATAATAACTGAGGAAAAGTAGGCTAAATTAAGAATAACAATAAAAACAGTTACCCAATAGAAAAATCAAGAAAAGGCAAGGGTAGGCCTTCCTCAGGAGAGGATGTGTGTGGAAGGGCACTCGGCCTCTCTAGGACTCAGGGAAGTGTGGACTGAGTCCATTTCATGCCCACTGGAATGCCGGCTTTCACGGGGATGGGGGCGGGGGGTCCTGTGCACCGATGGTCGAGGACAAATTCTCACAACCACTTAAGGAAATGGTTTGGCAGTACTTAGTAAAACTGAAAATGTACGAGCCCTAAGATTCCAGAAAAACTCAAACGTACACCAAGAATGCTTGTAGCAGAACTGCATGTGATCGCGTGTGTGCATGCAAGCTTGTGTGTCGGTGTGTGTGTGTGTGTGTGTGTGTGTGTGTGGAAGTGAGCGAGAGAGGAAATGAGGTAAAAGTCCCGATGTTCATCAGCAGGAAGTGGGTGCAGGACGGCCCAGCGCACACTGGGGTCTGCACAGCAATGGCCACAAACAAATGGGGGCACTCACCTTCATTTGGGTGGATCTGAAAAAAACTGTGTTTTTAAAAATAAACAAGGAAACCTTCCAGTGAAATTTGTATCAGTGGGTGCTCCTGGGTAGAAAGGGATGGGACAACATAGGATGGAGTACACAGGGGACCTTAAAGTCATTGTAATACTTTAATTTAGCTTAATAGTGTGGACACAGGTATTTGCTTTATTGTTTTTTAAATATGCATATATACTAAATACTTTCTTGCATACATATTTCAGAATTAAAATAGGATTTTTGAACATTTTTAACTTTACACACAAAAAAAACTGAGTAGGTCATTAATATTCCCACATCTTTAATTTTTTAACCTCTTGGTTTTTTTACCCCCAATTTTATGAGTTATCTGTAACCATTTTCCCCCTAAATATGAGCTAGTATTAAGTTGATACAACTGTAACATTAAAAAAAAAAAAAACTTTAACAATGAATGCCGTCAGACTAGTTCATTTTAAATGAAGTTGTTACGGTCTCTGCTTTCTATAAAAAGGGATCCTCTCACAGTTCTGAGCTGGGATTGCGTTTTATGTGGTTCCCATAATCTGTAAAGGAGCTGTACTTAGTATTGGCTCCCTAACGTGGACCCCAGCGGCCTTTATGCTGGGCCACAGAAAACGCCTTCAGAGTGAACTGAAAACTTTCCTCAGAGTTTTCATGCCTTCAGGCCATTTCCAGGAAAAATCGGTGTCATCAGTGTCTACGTATGTCTCACGAATAACCCAGGTGTTCCGTACAGCTGGTGTTTTTCTGACTGGCACCGTGACCGGCTCTGACCCACCTGCGAATGTGTGTTCATTCTCCAGGAAATCGCCCGGCACCTGCGTCCTGAGACCCTCAGAGCAGTCTTTGGGAAAACGAAGATCCAGAATGCCGTCCACTGCACCGACCTGCCGGAGGACGGCCTGCTGGAGGTAAGACGCGAGCACCCCGTTCCCCGCCGGGCTCGCAGGTGATCTCGGCGGTCCTGCTGCGTAAGCAACCTTTCATATTCCCGGGCCGCCCCATCACATGGCCATCCGGTAAGGATGCTCTGTGTAACAGGACAGTCTTCAAAGAGTCAAGATTTTGTTTTTTGATTGGCATATATTACGGTTTAAAAATAATTTACAGAGCAGAAAACTACATCATTAATGAAATAACGTGAAATTCGTTTTAAAATCAGGTAAAAATGCTATTACCGTAAGTTGCTAGTCATGAAAATATATCGGTGAAATCAAGGAGCCTGGTGTGCAACGCGAGAGCATGAAAAGTCAGAGCTCGTCGACTCTTCATGCGTCAGGTTCTAGCTCGAGAAACACTTGGTGTAAACTATTTCTTGTAATGTCCACAGCAGTTCTAACAGGGTGGTATTGGTATTTCTGTTTATTCAGGAAAATGAAATGGAGGCTCGGTGTGGTTAAGTAACATCCTCAAACAGCTTACGTAGGACAGAATCATGTTTCAACTTCTTATCTGTTTAAAATAAGAATGAAAGAATTTTAAGAAAATTTAAGGAAAAATTGGTCTGGTTTGGAGTTAAGTAAGTCCCTTCTAGGCCAAAGCAAAGAAACTTTAAAGAAAGGATTAATATTCTTTCTTACAGTATTTAAAATTTTTTGTGTGTCAAAGGGAACTAATAAAATGAAAAGACAAATGATGAATTTAAGGGATTATATAGTTAAATGACAGAAAAATGATTGCCATCCATAATACGTATCTCTTTTAGTGTTATTTGTTTTATGTCAAATCTATCTGTCTTTTTTTATTTCTACCTCCAAAGTCGTGTAGAAAAACCTTCCCCATTCTGTTTTCATTTTCTCGCACCGAATGTTCCATCCACCTGGAACTTACTTTAACATATGGTGTGAGGTATAGATCTCGTCACCTGTCACAGCGTTGTTTATTAAATTTTTCCTCTCTTTCATTGTTTTTCCTTGTTTATTGAGTGCTTATGTTCACCTGTGTCAAACTTTCAGTTGGATTCCGTGGTCTTTGCCAGCAAAACGCTGTTTTTATTACTGTAGTTTATTTATACTTTAAGAAAGTTTTCTTGGTTATTCTCTTAAGTTCATTTCTTCATGTACTTTATATGAGTTTATCAAATTCTGCACCCCACCCCCACAGGATGCAGGTGGGACCTTGACTGACATTACGACACGTTTATAGATTAACGTGGGGGTGGCGTGTGTGTGAGAGTGAGTCACTCCAACTGCGCATGTTATGACTCTCCTTTGATGCAGGTAGAGTCTCTGTGTGTGCGTGTGTGTGTACACACACATGCATATGCACACACACACATACACACGCGCGCACGCACACACACATGCACGCACACATATGTGTCTGGGGCATAGCCTGTTAAATTTGTTCTCATCAGTTCTTGTTTTCGCTGCTGTAGAGAATGACTTCATTGGCTGTATTTAGATGTTCTCCTAGAATCCAAGATGTTAAACTGCTAAAATCTTATCTAAACTCTGTGCCCTGATACGAAACATTGACATCCTTGTGACATGTAAAGATGTAACCAACTTTACTTTTTAATTACCCAAAGGATTAAGTGTTCGTTTTACATTTTCACCGGTTTTATAAATATTCCCTTCACCTATAGCTTAGGATTTATAGTTTCGTTTTGAATGTAGTGTTCAGTGAAACTAAAATATTATTAATCATGAAATGTGTGCCCACTAAAAATATTATCCAGGGTATGCCAGTTGAAATAGATTACCGTGCCTGCAGTTCACAAAGCCTTTTACTGAATGATTAAACTCTTTCTAACCGAACTGCCTGGGAGATTTAATTGCAAATTAATGACTGTGTGGTTTCGAGAATTAATCAAAAAGTGGAAGGTGGTGTTCTAACAGCCTCCTCGAAGGTGGCTGATGATTCATGGGGTGACCTTGGATAAGCCACTTTTTCTTCCCATGCCTCGCTTCCCTTATCAGTAGACTGGAGTGAAGAATGCTGACATAGCCGGGGCGTGTTCTCCTGGTCAGGGGTTAACTATCTGTAGATTACGTGGCTCTCAATGGCTAAGGGTTATAAAAACACTGACAGGCCCCACGGGTTTCCTGCTCCCAGGTCTTAAAAGTCAAAGCGACACAAAGACACGCTGTCTGAGCGGAGCAGCGCTCTGTGCTGAGAGCTGCTGTATCCTTTGGAAGGCGGCTCCGATCGGACAAGCTGCCAGGTGAAAGGCACAAGCCAGCGCCGTCACGGGTCGCCCGGGGTCGTGGCTCCCTGGCGACGTGGCGGACGGGAGAGCGAGGAACGAGGTCCTCCTTCATCGTCCCCCCCGTGGTGTGTGCGGGGCTGAGCGTGTGCCACACACATGTAGCGCTCAGGAAGAGTGGCTGCGGTTTGTATTCTGTCATCATCCGTTACCTCTTCCCCCTGTCCTCGCAACAAGCCATCACAGAGTGCGCACTCCTTGCCGACATTGTGACCGGAAATCCAGTAAGACTTCGCCCCGTCCCCGTCAAGGTCATCACAGGTGTTAGGGGTCAAGAATCTCGGCCCTCCCGGGACTAGGCGGTGCTGGCCCTGGTGACTGCGCCTCAGCATGATGAGGCCCGTCCTTCCCTTTGTCTTTCTAAATGTTCTGCCCCTTGTCACATCCCTGTTGTGATTATACTATAAACATTTAAGAAGTATGAAAAGTATTTTGTTGTGTATGTAGTTGATGGAAACAAATCTGAATTTCGCCGTATAACCCTTTCTGAATTGACTCGTGTTCCGGCACGAACCGGGTTCATCAGGCACGAACCGGAGGTGGGCGGAGGCGTGGAGTGGCCGAGACGACGGGCCGGGCCTGGACTTCTCGGCCTCCGCACACAGTGACACTCGTCGTTGGTTTTTGGTTTTAGTTTCTGTCTCGGAGGAAGATTGCGAGGTTTCCTAGTACGTCGTCAACGGAGAAGCAACTCGCGTGAAGACAGGAGCGAACAGCTTCCTCTTAAGAGATCTAAAAATAGTTTCGTGAGGCCTGTGCGTTGACCTTGAGGTGGAAAATGGCAGGAGATAAGGCTGGAAAAGCCCGCAAGGGCCCCCCCGGCCGCTTCTGCCCGCGTCTCCAGCGGTCCCGGGGGCTCTGCAGGGACTTGCGGGGTGACAGGTGTAGTGTCCCCTGTGCCTGCCGGCATCCTGGGAAAGCAGGGAGGTACCGGGCCCAGCACAGGCGGGGCTCGTGGCTCTGACCCGGGTCTCACCCAGGGACAGGCACGTGCGACGTTCCCCTGGCACGTCAGGCGGTGCACGCGCACCACCACCACCACCGCCCCCGCCCAGGTCCAGACCCTCGGCCTCCCTGACTCTGAAGGCGCGAGGGGGCGGCTGTCCTTTGCCCTCTGCCCTCCGACCCTGAGCTCCTACCTTCGGTCTGCGCAGCGCTGCGTTTGTCACGAGCGACGAGGTGTGGTCCAGGTTACTCAGTGACTCGCAGTGACTGAGTAAGTTCTTACAGAGGACACAGAAAGGTGCCTTCTCTGACCCGGTCACATTCGTCCTCTCTGCCATTCCTAAAATGCTGCTGCTGCTCCACCTGCGACCTCAGAGAGAAAGCTGCTAGACACACTGCCGTTCGTTGCGTGAGACGGTGAGGAGTATTTCTGCTCTAACGACAGAGAAAACAGGAGTCGCTATAAACAGACCAGAAGGAAGACGTGAGGCCTGGTGTTTGCAGAACAAATGCCTCGAGGAGGTCTTGCAGGTTCTGTAAGGCTTTGAAAGAAACTTGGAATGAATGACTTTAGTCCTCAAATGTCAAGGGCCTCGACTCCCGCATAATTTTGTGTAAGCAGTTTTCTGTGAGATGACTGTGAATAACTGTGACAGCAATAGCCAATCCCTGTTCTTTAACCCAAAGATACCTGTAGCCATAAAGGTAGCAGCTGGACTCCATCTTGCAAGCGTCTCATCCACAGCAAAGTCCGCGCGTTCTTTCCGCGATGCGAGGATAAGTGAAATCTGAACTACTGTCGTTGCTGTTTTTAACCTTCTACTGGACAGATGTTCGCCTTCTGTAGTCAGGAACTCGATGCAGTTGTGTCTGTGACTAAGTTTAAAAGAGAGCTATGCCGTGAAATTGTATCAGCGCCTTCACGTCTGCTGCTTATTACCCTTGGAATGCTGCGTGTGGGATGGTGTTCACTAGCTTCAGGGGGTGCTCACTGTGTGCCAGGCCTTGTGGGCACATCCGCATATGCCACTCTCCCTGACGTTCCTATCGTGACCCCGTTTACAGATGAGTGAGGAAAGCACAGAAGGGTTGAGCGACTTTCCCCAAACCGTACAGCGAGGACGCAGCAGACAGAGAGGGGACCCCAGCAGCTGGGTACAGAACTTACACCTGCTAGCCTTGCCGCCTTTACATCATAATCCGAAATGTGACAGTGTTTTTTCCTCCGAAGTCCGTGACGGAGTGGTGAGGGAGGCAGAAAAATTAAACTCGGGGACAGTGCAACAGAATATTTGGCCCCCCTTGAAAATAATTAGGATGATTGTATGGTCACTTATGTTTTATCCTTAGTAACGTCTATTTTTATTCACAGACTTGTTCCCCTCAGTTTTAGCTGAAAAATATAAAATTTTTCCTCCGAGATCTCCTGACTCGCGGCCACCACGTTAGCGGCAGGCCTCGCTGTCCTCCCGGTGGCATGTCGGCTGTTGTCAGTGAGCACGTCCGTCTTGCTCGCTTTAGACAGAACGCCCGCGCGTGTGGCCCCACATCAGGGCAGCGCCCAGATTCTTCTCACGTGGTGTAGACGCGGGCTAGGACGTCCGCCTTGGAAAACTGTGGCTGATTTTTGAAACCCAGACTCGGTTATCATTTAGGATGAGTGTGCAGCCTCTGGCTTCTTTCTCCCGATGACACTGGATGCTGCGTCTCCCCGCCGCCGACTCCCCTCTCCCCTGGTCCCCACCGTGCCCCCGCCGGGCACCGCGTTCTGGCTCCTGTCACTCACGTCATGCACTTGTGCCCGCAACTGTGCTCGTTGCCATTGTTGTATCTGAGGGTTTTAAAAATTCTCTTTTCCTACTTGATTCAGTTTTATTTGTTGTTTTTAAATTCACATCAGCATCTGCGATGGCTTCCGTCTGTCGTGAGCACAGTCTCCTTTGGTGGCTTCAGCCCTATTTCCTGCCCCTGTCATTTCACGCACCTCCCACAGTGGAGGGGCGAGACGGGGGCGGCTGGAGTGAAGCTGGGAGGGGGAGATACCAGTGTGTCTCCCCGCAGTGGGATCAAATGTAGTCCCTCCACGGAAGCTTCTGTTAATGCTTCTGGGCCCCACCTCCACCCCCCACCGCCCCCACTGTGCCATTGTGACTGACCTAGTGACAGCACATGACACTGACCTAAGGGGGAAGAGTCCCAGGCTAGGTGAGACAGAGGAGTGTGAACTGGCCATCTCCTCAGACCCTCCGGGGCACGTGCTCAGAGCCCACATGCGTCACGCTTACGAGCTGCTGCGTGGTGAGTGCCAGTCCCTCCGTGATGGCTGCGGGTGCCCCGGCTCCGACCGCAGGGTCACTCGGAGCTTGGTCCGCCGGGTGAATGAGTAACGGCCGCAGGTGTAAAATGGCAACAAGTACCGTCTCTGCCTGGACATCAGTGTTGTGACCTCTGTGCAAAGTTCTCCTCGGCACTGTTGCACATTAACTTTCTGGTTACTGTGCGGTCACCCTGAGAGCCGAGGTCTGCCGCTCACGGCTCACGAGGCACCGAGACTCGCGAGCCGGCGTCGCAGGGCCACGAGCCGGGCACCGAGGCCGTCCACGAGCCACACAGAATCCGCACCTTCCACCGCATGCTGCCCTGTGACCAAGACTGAGCTGGCCCGCCCTGAGCCCCGCCCTCTGCGCTGACACTGCACGGCCCTGG
This sequence comes from Macroglossus sobrinus, assembly GCA_004027375.1. NCBI lineage: Eukaryota > Metazoa > Chordata > Mammalia > Chiroptera > Pteropodidae > Macroglossus > Macroglossus sobrinus. The sequence continues at coordinate 81,480 of PVKZ01003822.1, forward strand.
CTTTGGAGGAAATCAGATCTCCGTCTCAGCCCCCCATTTTCCCAAAGGCTGGGGTCCCCCTGCCATCCTGTGCCTCGGCGTGTGGGTCGTGGGTCTCCCAGCCGGCGACACTGAGGTTCCCCAGCACCCACCTGGCCTGTCCTCGGATGTCAGGGAGCGAGTTGTCGTCACAGTCACCAGGATCGTGACTTTGTGTCCTTTAGGTAGGACAGAAGGACATTTTGTCTTTTTCTCGATGGCTGGCAAAGATGTCTTGCTCTAAGATATCAAACATCTTCTTCCTGAAACTTGAAGCCGGAAGCTTGAAAACGTCTGAGGAGTGGGTTTCCAGGGCAACGAGACTTATTTCATTCTGGCGAAGCTGGAAATAGCGCAAGACCAGCATTTCCGTTCCTAAGTCAGTCCCAAGTCCGTGAGCGTGCAGAAACGATGAGCGGAAAGAGAAATCAGCTGAGCCTGGAATAACTTTTACTCGATTTGAACTTGAGTTCAAGGGTAAATCAGAAGTCTAACGTTGAATTCGCCTCCAGCCGTGCCAGGCGGGCGTCCGCCAGCTGTCGCTGACACCTCCAGCCCGAGGCGGGCCGAGTGCAGTGATTCTGAGCCCAGGCTCTGGGCTCTGGGGTCCGGGGGCCGAGCTCAGAGTCCCACCTTCTCCACCCACCACCTCCGAGACTCAGGAGAAAGAAGCTTTCTCACACTTGTTCTCCCAGCTTGCAGAACAGAAACAAGGACGCCTCCCAGCCGGCATCAGATGAGACGGGCTGTGTGGACGAAGCACTCATCGTCGAAGCTGGCTCCGGAAACAAACCCCTCGAGGTGTTCCGGCAAGGAAGGGATGTAGTGCAGGGGGAATCGGAGGAAGGGCGGGGACGCCGCAGGCCAGCGGTTTCTCGCCATGTCACTGTGATTGTGGCCCAGAGGTCAGGCAGCTGCCCTCGGTGCCACCTTGGCCACGCCTGCTGACAGAGCCACGAGCCTGGGGACAAGACGCTGCCAGGAGGCTGAGTGCAGGCGCTGCAAACCCTTCCCTCTCTCTGACTTGCCTGCCAGCACTCACAGCAGCACGGTGGCCTTGTCTTGCCTCTGTCCTCCAGATGTCACGTGACTGCATCTCACCGGTGGAGCCTCATTGGCAACAAGCACCTTAGCTGCAAGGGAGTTTGGGAAATGCAGTTTGTAGCTTTCCAGATACCAAACGGAGGATTCTCGAGATGGAAACTGAGATATCCAATCGAAGATCTGTAGCTCGCGTGTGGCCCACAGCGAATGCCCGATGGAGGATTGTTGTTGTTGGTTTTGCTGCTGTTGGTGCGTTAGTAGCATTAGAAATACAAGGATGTCACTTAGTAGCAACTCATAATTTCCTCTGGAAACTTTCATTAACCTTTAGAGGTTGATTGGCTTCTATACTTAGGGGATGCACCAAGGATGCATTACAGTTAAATACAAGTATGTATCTGTGTCGTGAACCCATTATTTCTAAGATTCTTTTTTCTCCCCATCAAGATGGTAGTAAATAATAAAGCAAACTTCTGTGTATCGTCTGGTTTGGTTAACACAGTAACTGAACTAAAATAATAGAACTCAGTTCCATTCGCTGTTTAGTGATGGGATGTGCCTTGCAGTAGTCAAGTGTAAACAGCTAGTTGATCTTATCTGCTAATGTTTGTTGAGGATGTGTGCATCTGTTTCCATAGAGACATTGTGGTTTAGTGTTCTCTTATAATGTCTGTCTGGTTTTGGTATTTGAGTACTGCTGGCCCCGTAGAATGAGACTTCTGTCTTCTTAAAGAAAATGGAATACTTGGTAGAATTCACCAGTGTTAGCAGAATTCACTCACCTAAGCCTAGTGCTTTCTGTTTTGGAAGGTTAGAAATTATTGATTCAATTTTGTTTATAAGTATAAGCCTATTCAGATTGTCTATTTCTTCTTGTGTGAGCTTTGGCAGATTGTATCTTTAAAGGAATTGATCCATTTCATCTAAGTTATCTGATTCATGGGCATAGAATTTTTCATAGTATTCTTTTATTATCCTTTCCATTTCCATGGGATCTGTAGTGATGCTCTCTCTTTAGTCTCTGATATTAGTAATTTTTGTTCTCTCTCTCTTTTTCTCTTAGTCTGGCTAGAGACTTATCAATTTTACTGATCTTTTTTGAAGAACCAGCTTTTGGTTTAATTGATTCTCTCTACTGATTTCTTGTTTTACATTTTACTAATTTCTTTCAGTCAATAATATTTTAAATTAAACCTAAGGCTAAAAATTTTTTATTTTTAGCCCATACCTTTCCAGTGTCATCCAAATAAGGATACAATTTTTAAAAGAAAGATATAAATAAATAATAGATTTGTAAGCCAAAGGAAATGAAGCAAAGAATATTTTTTTCTACTCAAAGTGACATATAGGGATTTTCACTGGTTCTTTGGAAGGGATAGCAAACAGAATGATGAGCATTTTACAACCAGAGATTGGATGACTCTTTTACATTCCACCGAGATGAATGGAGATTATTTTTCTCCGTCTAAGCACATGCCGTTTTAGCCTTCCAGCACAGCCATGCAGGCCTCGGGGGCACTTTCTCCCTAATATATTCAAAGGTCAGAGTGCGTTTGCCCCGACTTAAAAATGTTGCTTCACATTTAAATCAGTAAATCTAGACAAAACCAATGGAGAATCACCTGTGCAAGTAGAGATCAGCATTTTTGACTGATTCTCTTGGGTATTAATTTCCAGATTAGACGCATGATAGAGTTTTACAGTCCCACTGAAGGGCTCCACAAATTCCTTCTACTACGAACTAAACCCACAGAAAGAGAAACACACCAGCCGAGTTAAAATTACACACCGACGTGGATTAGTAGCTGTTCTCCCGGTGTTTTATGGACATGGCAGGCTTCAGGGCTAATTCAAACGAGTACTCATTTTACTCTCAGCTCCAGAGGCCTTAAACCTCTGGTTCATATGTCACACTAAATTTCAAACCAGAGATTAAGTGTCTACATGACCTGAAGGACTTCAATTTTGAAAAGAAGTAAAGAAAGGGTTACATTAAGTTCGTGGATTTTTATGGCTTGGTTTTGTGAATTAAAAAGCTCTATTCTTATCATCTCCCCTAATTGAAATTAAAGTTTTAACAAAATGTCCTTTTTTCACTAGAAGAGGCTATTTTAAATTTCCAAGGTCAGAGATTCGGTAAGGTCTTGCCCTGACACCCAGATCATGTGATCATAGAAATAAGCTCCATGTTTTAAATATAATCACTGGGGCTGCCCATTTAATTAACCTTCTTTTTGTTGGCTTTAAGACTCGGGGTCCCCATGCAGCACCCCACTAATCCTCCTCGGTTTCTTGCGTGTCCACAACGCAGAGGGCACATTGAGGGGATGCAAAGGGGTTAATGTAACTCCTTAAAAACTTCTCCAGCCTCGGTGATCAAATGCGTTGTGCTTTCAGCTAGCAAAATAAATAAGGGCAGCATTTATCTAGAGTATTTTAGTCATCCTGACTCACCGTGGAGTCGGGCCATTTATGAATTACTGTTAGCAAGTTCTAACACTCTCGCTCATGAAGGCTGGAAAATTTTCCATGATGCCACAGCAAGTGATTCAAGAAGGTGGTATTTAATTTTACATGTAATTGACATTTTTATCCCTAACCCACTCCGATGCCATATTTGTGCTTTATATTAAATGCGACTCTAATATCTTCTCTACTCGGTGGGATTGGCGTTCTCACAGGAATTAAAAGTGCCAGCTTGTGCATAGCTCTCATTGAATGTTGACATTACGAATGTCATTTACGAGAGTGGAAGAAGAGATTAAAATAGCAAAGCATTTTTCCTTTTTACTTGTACTGTAAGATGTTTGAAAACTTTTCAGAAGAAAGAGGGTCTCCGGTGACAGCCGCTGTATCCCGTTTGCGTCTGGTGTGGCGGTGACGCGTCTCTAGATGACACTTCTCTCCTCGGCTGAGCCCCTCGCCCCCCAAGCACAGACGGGGACTTGAGGAGACCCCAGACACCGTGACGGCCGAGCGCCCCAGGCCCGAGGCCTCGCTCCTCTGTGTGCGGACACTGGCCTCCCTGTTGTCACGCGGTCGTCCCTGTGTGTGTGTCTGTGTCCAGTCTCCTCCTAGAAGGGTGTGGGTCCACCCGAGAGACCCCGCGTTCACTTCCCGGCCTGGGTAGAGGTCTTTCTGCAAACACAGCCACGTTCCGGGGTACGTGGGATGCGCACGAACTCGGGCGACACGGTTCAGCCCGAGCAGCAGCCCAGGAGGGCCTCACGTTACTTGCTGGCCAGCGGCAGGGTTCAGTTCTTCACATCCTGTTGACCTCCTCGCAAGGATGGAAGGTGCTGGAACCTTCCATCATCTAGTGGCGACCAGAGAGGCTGCTGGGAGGGAAGAGGCCCAGGCTCCGCGGCCCCGAGGCCGGGCGGCCAGCTCGGCCCCGTCCTCGTCATGACACGCTGCAGGGCCGGGCAGGGGGATGGACCCCGCGCCTTCCATGCGTCTGACGAGGCGGGCATGGCGCACAGGTGTGCACGCCTGGATCCGGAGCCAGTCCTGGGAGGCAGAGGCCATGAGCATTCCCAGAAGTGGCAAGACGGAGCGGATTAGAGGGTTTCTTACGTAGAGCGGGAAGTGGCCGAGCACCAGGCTGTGTCCCGTAGTCACTGAGAGGCAGGACCTGCCCCGACGCTCCCTCTCTCAGGCGGAACCCCCGTCCAGCCCGCTGTGCCTGACGCTCGGTGGCACACGGTGCCGTGGGAGGCTCCAGGCTCCTCCCCGTCCATTTCCCGGTCCTCTTTCCCAGAGCGGGTCCCCCCGGGTGGCACGTGACAGTCCGGCTGGTGCTCACCCCTCGTAAAGAAAAGACAGAGGGACATTTTCTCTGTTGAATCTGAAACCCAGACCACTTTACTCAAATGCCGCTCGCCCGGTTCCCCTCTGTCCGCATAAGGCCCTGGGTCCTGGGTTTTCAAAGTGACCCCGCTTAGCTCTCCACGGGCCACAGGCCCTGATGTTGAAGTGTCGCCACCGATCCTTTAAAAAGCCCGGCGTTTGAGCCGTCATTGGACTCGGAACGATTCTGATAACTGGCATTTCGTGTCTGATCCCTGATAACGTTTTTTAATTTGGAGTTGGAGCGGTTCCCTCCAGTGATAAGTGCAGCTTGAGCAGACAGGGCAAGCGTTGTTCTAAAACAGAGTTCAAATGAGATTTTGCCCAAGCAGGTACAGAACCGAAAACCCTGGTTTCTTTTTAATGCTGCTTTTTGAGCAAAGGTGCTTCATTTCTAGTCCGCCATTTATCACCGCCACGATTTGTAGCACATCTGAGCACCAGCGGAAACTTTGTTCACTATTTTTCTTTCAGTGCATTTATTATTGTACTTAAATGGAAAATTAGTATTGTCCTTACTTGGAGGTAATGAAATAAATACAGTGAGCACGAGCTACTACCTCTAGCTGGGTAACACTGTCTGCCAAAGGGTCTGCGCCCAGGGCCGCCTCCTTGCTCCTGGGAGGCCCCTCCCGGCGCCTTCGTGTCCGAGCGGCGCCCAGCCCGGCTCTGGAAGACGTGGCCCTTACAGCTCCGTCCCTTTCTGTCCTGTGCAAGAAAGTAAGCATTCTATGGGCTGGACGTGGTGGGCCCCGCTCTCTAAGACGTGTAAGAACACCGCAGACGAGGGAGATGACGGTGACCCCACACCTGAGAAGTGTCTCGTCTCCTGAGGGTCAGAGTGACCCATGAGAAAAGATCAATAAGCGTACGGAAGCCAGAGTTCCGTACATGTGCGTGCTGTGTGTATATGCGTGTGTGTGTGTGCATGTGTATGTGTGTGTGTGCGTGCATGTGCGTGTGTGTGTGCATGTGCATGTGCATGTGTGTGCGTGTGTGTGTGTGTTCCCCCTGCTTTGGCCTCAGTTTGTTCTCTGTATCTTTGGGTCTGTTTCTGTTTTGTTGATTCATTTGCTTGTTAGATCCCGCATATAAGTGGAATCATGTGGCATTTGTTCCTGCCTTGTGTCACTTAGCATAATACCCTCTAGGTTATCCCTGTTGTCATAGATGGCGAGATTTCATGTTATATGGCTGAGGGATAGTCCACTGCATATACATTCTACTTCTGTATTCGTCTGTCGACGGGCATCTAGGTTACGTCCGTATCTCTGCCATTACTAGTAACGCTGTGGTGAACAGAGGGGTGCGTGTATCTTTTCAAATTAGCATGGGGAGGGGGGTTAGATAAATACCTAGAATGGCTAGACCATATCGCAGGCTTATTTTTAATTTCTGAGGACCCTCCATGCTGTTTTTCACAGTGGCTGTACCACCAACAGCGCACAAGCGTCCCCTTTCCCCACGTCCTCACCAGCTCGTCTCGTTTGATTTATTGGTGGCAGCCATTCTGGCAGGTGCGAGGTGACATCTCACCGTGGTTCTGATTTGCATTTCCCTGATGTCGAGTGATGCTGAGCATCTTTTCACATGTCTGCTGGCCCTCCATGTGTCTTCTTTGGAGAAATTCAGGTTCCCTGCCCATTGTTTAATCGATTTTTTTTATATTTGAGTTGGATGAGTTCTTTATATATTTGGTATATATACCAAATATCTCTTATCTCAATGTATTGTTTGCGAATATATTCTCCTAGTCAGTAGGCTGTCTTTTCATTTTGCTGACTTCCTTCACTGTGCAAAAACCTTGTTTGCTGTGATTCCCTTGCCCGAGGAGACCCATCCAAAAAGATACCGCTCAGAACGATGTCAGTTTACTGCTGTGTTTTCTTCGAGGAGTTTTATGGTTTCGAGTCTAACATTTAACTCTTTAACCCATTTCGAGTTTATTTTTGTATACGGTATAAGAAAGTGGTCCAATTATTTTTGCATGTATCTGTCCAGTTTTGCCAGCCTCGTTTATTGAAGAGACTGTCTTTACCCCATTGTGTATCCTAGCCTCCTTTGTCGTCAACTGAGTGACCACATAAGCGAGGATTTATTTCTAGGTGCTCTGTTCTATTAAAATGTGCGTGTGTGTGTGTGCGCGCGCGCGCACGTGCACGTGCGTGTGTAATCGTTCTTATGCCGGTGCCATACTGTTTTGATTATTGTGGCTTTGTAGTACAGTCTGATATCGGGGCACGTGATCCCTCCCCCTTTGTGCTTTCCCAGGATTCTTTGGCTGTCTGGAGCCTTGTATGGTTCTGTAAGAATCTTTATTGCTCAGATTCCGAGTGGCATGCCGTCAGTGTCTCAGCAGGGATTGCGTGTCATCTGGATATTGCTCTAGGCAGTGAGGACATGTTGACAACATTCGTCCTTCCAGTCTACGAGCACTGTCCAGCCTAACGGACTCACTTTCCCTGTGGTATTGCTTTGCCATCACCATTGGCCGCGCACGCGGTAACCGTCTCAGGTGATAGTTGTAAAGAGTGAACCAGGGCAGCAGCCCCGCGGGACGGGGGCAGGAGGGTGGGGGCGTGGGCCGTGGCCGGTCTGCGCACCGCCTCTGCTGTCATCGGCAGGGGCGACGCGGCCTCGCACCCGGGGGCGGCCTCGTGGCCAGCCTGAGGGCAGGGGCCCTGCCGGAGCTGGGGCCGCACGGCGGTGCACAAGGCCTCCATTTTCGGACACAGGACCCCGTGGCTTGCAGTTGGGGCGCTGCCCCTGGGTTAACCAGTACTGCAGCTTCAGCTCGACCATGCCAGGGGGAGGCTTTTGTCTCCTCTCTCAATGAGGCTGATTTTTAAATATGGCTAAGTAGGGACTTAGGCCAAACTGTGAACCAAAAAGCAAGGTGTGAGCCTTCTTAATTTACTGAACCTCAAACCTAACCTAACCTTTTGTTTTTAACTGAGCTGCTAACAACTTCGACATTTTTTTTAAACAGACATCTCTCGTGAGGCACAGGCAGGAACCCAAATGTCACGTGTTCTAAACTACGTGAAGTAGCCCTGTAAATAGTCCTGAACTTTGTCCCCCTCTCCGCCCACCTTTCCCGCGTGTCCCTTTGGAGGGCCCGGGGGTCCAGAGCCGGCTCCCGGCCTCTGGCAGGTGGGAAAGGCCGAACTGCCCTCTGAACTGTGACGAAATCGTGTTTGTCTTTCAGGTTCAGTATTTCTTCAAGATCCTGGACAATTAGCGGCAGCGGGAGTGACGCGGTCGCGGGCCGGGGCGGTGAGACAAGAGCAAATCGTGCACGGGAGGGCTGTGTTCATTCCTTTATTGTCCAGTTTTCACCTGACCGAGTACAAGACCAGCCGGAGCGCGGTGCGCCTGGCAGCCGGGGCACGCGAGCGCGGGGACTTCGCACAGCGGACACACCGCCGCCGGTCTGGGGGGTGCCGCGTTGCCTTTTATAAAGTCCAAAATAAAGATTTATTTTTCAAACAAGTGACTTTGGTTTATTTCATACATTACACTTTTTTTTTTCTTGCAGAAAAAAATAAAATTGTACAACTGCATAAATATAAAATTCTTCCACCATGAAAATGGTTAAAACATCCATGAAGACACAGCACCAGCATGTGATGCCTCCAAGAAAGGAAAAAAGGAAAAAAAGGAAAAAAAAAAAAAAAAAAGGAAAAGGAAAGAAAAGGTACAGAGCAAATCAACGAGCCTGACCACTGGCCAGCGTGACAGGCGGCCCAGGCCGCCGACAGCGCCAGAGCACGCGGGAGGACACGGTGAGAGATGTCGGGACAGCATTCCACACAAAGCACAGCACGACCCCTCGCTTCTGCGTTTCTCTGTAGTGTCGCTGAGAATGCACAGGGCGGTTCCCCCATGACAGCCCACCCCTCCCAGCCCCAGGGTGAAGAAAGAAAGAAAGAAGAAGAAAAGCCCTAACACCACAGGAAGAGACTACGGATGGAGTGTGTTAAAAATACTCAGGAACGGGCCATTCGTTACCTTGGAAAGAGCCAACCCCCCCCCCCCTGCAGAAAAAAAAGTACCATGCCAGTTCTATTCCTATTGCGTATGTACACCTTGGACAGCAAACCTTGCTCACGGAAAGTAGAAAACGGATGATAAAACATGGCTTGAGAAATGACCAGAGTGCACCTAGAGTACTGTACACTGAAGAAGGAAGGGACACGGGCCAGCGGTACCCGGGGGCCAGACACACTGCTCACTACGTCGGTCATGGAATCATAATTTACAGTAAAAACGGGCACGTCCCGAGGCTCGATTTGTATTTTTGTTTCTTTTGTCATTTACAGTAGAATAAATATTTCGTTGCTATTGCTACACTTTAAATTTACATTCTAACCTAGGAAATGCGGAAAGCTAGTGTAAAGCGTATAGATTAAGTGTAGGTCCCATACGTAATGACAGTTTGTTCAAGACTAGCAGGTGTTGGTATGGTTAACTCCTGAACCCGCGAGTGGGGAGAGGCCCGCGCTGGCGATCAGCTCTTGACCTCGATCTTCACGTCGAAGCGGCCCTGGAAGCGGTCCTTCTCGCTGTAGCCGATGTTCTCGCCGTAGGCCTTGCACTCGATGCGCACCTCGGCGTCCACCGTCAGGTTGGTGAACTGCACGGCCAGCAGCGGCTGCAGGTACTTGGGCTGCAGCAGCTTGCCGTAGTAGGGGTAGTACTGCAGCGGGAAGCCGGCGTAGCCGCCCAGGCCGAAGTACTCCACGTTGCCGATCTTCTCCTTGTCCTCGTCGCGCTGCGGGCGGGCGGGCGGAGCGGGGGCGAGAGGTTAACGGACGCGTCCCGGCCCCACCAGTCCCCACCGCGCCGGGGGACGCGGCCCTCCCCCCCGCGCCATCTGCGCGGAACGGCCCCAGACACGGAGGTCGAGCGAGGCTGTCCCCCAGCCGCCACCCTGCCCCCCAGAAACGGGGCCGGCCGGGGGAGGGGCGCAGCCCCCGCCCCCCAGGCACCTGCTGGCGGCCGGGCCCCTCCCTCTCTCAGTCCCCAGGCACCCGTGTTTACAGCTAAGGGGAGGATGTGGTCCTCGTTACCCTTAACGTCACGTAAATTTTGTTTCGGGCTCACGTTGGAAAAATATTGAAAGATTATAGGTTAACAAAACACTCTGTGCCCTCTGGGCTGGAGCTGCTCCCGTGTGGGCCAACGAGCTCCCCTCAGTTCCGCAAAGCAGGGGCGCCAGCGCTGCACTTCAGGGGCTCAGCCTCCCGCCCCAGCTCAAAGTCGGAGCTTTTTGCTACATCTTTGCTCCTTCTCTACCCAGCAGAGCTACAGCTCAGCTCACTGAACCTGGCGGCTGTTCCTCCTGCTCCCCGCGTTAAAACTCCGCCCCCCACGCCACAGACTCCGCCCAGCGCCCCCCGCTCCCCCAGCGCCCCCTCACCTTGCCGGTGCACTGGACGGGCAGGACGTAGGGGCTGTACTTCAGCCCCGGGGAGGTCTCAAAGGACTCGTTCTTCGGAGGCTACAAACGGAAGCCAGGTCGGTCAGTACGTTTCGTGAATGACTTTAAAGGTCCGAGAAATGAAACTAGTTTGTAACCCAGACGAGCACGCGCCGGTCCCAGGTTAACTGAGCGGCACGAACAGCTGCGGACGGCAGAAGGAACGCCCCCCACTCCCCCACTCCTGCCCTGGCCAGTCCTGCGCAAGGTCACGCTCTGATTTTGTGGAAAGGAGAGTTAAGTGGCCAGGTGGCGTGACCACGACAGCCGAGCTGGGATGCAGCCCAGCACGGGGTGGGACTTCGTCGGGAAGTCGGGGGCCACCGCAAGCTTCACTCGAGGACCCCGCCAAGTAAGGGCCAAGCCGGAAATCACGCCTGGCCCGCCACGGTTACACAAGGCGGGAAAGGCGCTTGCCGTTTCTGCCCTTGCGACGCTGGGCCTGTCCCCCACCCCGCAGTGGGGCGTGGGTGCCGCCCGCCCCCAACGCCTCCTCCAGGAGGCCGTCCTTGCATTCGGCCTGCAGCGTTCCTGCCCGCGAAGGAGCTTTCCCAGCTCCGTAAGGCGAGTCCAGCACGTCACAGAGGGGTCAGTCCCCTGAAGGGACCAGAGCACACTCTGGAAACTGCCGCCCACGTCACCGGCTCAGACCCGCCTCAGTCAGGAGGAGGACGGACAGCGTGAGCACGTGGGGACGGCCACGTCCCACCGCAGCACGGCCTGAGTCTGGCACGGGGGCCTCCCCAGCCCCCCCAGGGCCAGTCCTCTGTCGCTGAGCAGCTACTCGCCCCGGGACCACGCTCTGGTGTGGAGTGCCAGAGGACGGTTATCTAGGTCTGACTCTCTCGGAGCCGTCTGCCAGCCACCGGCGTATCTTTGAAACACGAAGAGAAATTGTACTGACAAAGAAGCTGCCAGAACCTGTCCTCGGAGGACGAGGAAACAGGCGCACTAAGTAAGACGATGGAATCTGATGAAAATGATCCCAGCGAGGACACCGCTGGGGACCCGGGGTGGCGGTGATGCGTTAGCAAGTGGCTGGGGGTGAGCCAGTGGGGACCCAACCAAAGGAGAAAAGGACGGAAGAGAGAGCAGCCAAACTCCTCCCCGGACAGCGTCTCCACAGAGGTGGGGGAGACACAAGTCACAGACGCCCAGACCCTGCGCCCGGGCCGCGGGCGTCACTGGGCCTTCCCGAGGCGGAAGGACGGAGGTGAGGGGACCGAGAGCACGGGGGCGGCCGAGAGCTCCCCGCAATGCGAACAAACATCAACTCGACGTGTGACAGGGCTCGGTGCTCGCTTTCCCTCCGTTACAAACCAGCCGAAGCGGGAGGGGGTCAGCTTCCTGCTCGGAGGCACGCCCATGTCCGCAGGAGACCCGTGGGGCCCGCAGCCGCTCACGCGTTCGCGCCTCTGCCGGCCGTAAGGGGTCCCGATGCCCCCTGAAGATAAATGTGTCCCCCGCACTCAGATTTCCTGCTGAGACTATTACTTGTGGGTCACAAGCAAGCCAGAGTCCAGAAGTGGGTTCTGCTCCTCTGACTCCGCATGCACTGCGGTCAGTCCCTATGGGAACCAACACTGTGTACACTGCGCACACTCGCACTAACACCCGCACGGCTGGAAGAACCCACGCTCAAGGGCACAGGACGGCGGTGTCTGCTCAAGATCACAGGGGAACGTGAAATAACCCGTTTTGTAAAAGACGCCACCAATGGATTTTTTTTTCCATTGTGTCTTGGCCCACGTAAGCCGCAGTGAGGCCCAAAGCCAGCGGCGGGGTCATCAGGGGTCAGCCTGGAACGGTACCCGCCTTCTCATTTTGCAGTGAAATCTTCATTCAGAAAAATAAATAAATAATTGTTCCGTCAGATTACCAGATACTGTTTTAAAATAAAAGCACTCCGGCTCCCCGAGTACAACACCAGAGCCTGCGTACCCGCGGGTAGCTTTGAAGCTTAAAAATACCTTTCTCTATTTTTACATTCAGAGCGTTGATGCTATAAAAAGCCCTCTGGACACTGAGCAGGGCCGAGCGCAGGGTCCCGGGCTCGCTCTGGGACCGGGCTTGGCCACGCCCCGTCTCTAACTGCGGAAAACGAGGGTAATGACGAGCTACGGGAATGTCCACGTGGGTGCAGGACGTTTGAGCTTTTCTCCCCTGACTGGGCTCCGGAGTCGTCAGCGACAAACGTCCGAGCCCCTGCGTGTGCTCTCTCTCTCACCCCGCCCCGCAACGTCAGCGGCCCCTCTAGAGTCTGCGCGCGGCGGGACCACTTGCCTTCGGTTTGAAGCCCAGGACCCGGTTGAGCTTGATGATGACGCAGGGTTTGCCTTCCCGGTAGCCGTACGAGTCGTCATTCAGCCCGGAGCAGTTCCCCAGCCACTCGAGCTTGAACCGGCAGACCTTGCGCTCGCCCGGGTCGCTGTCGTAGGGCCCGCGCTCCTTGTACTCGCTGGGCACGCCTGGGAACACAAACACCGCACTGACGCTGCGCCGGCCGGCGACGGTCCGGTGCCCCCCAGAGGGAGGGCGCGCTCCTCCCCGTCACCACGCCCTGGTCTGGGGCGGGGGAGGCCGCGCCGTCCCCCGTGTAAGGGCGCCGTCTGGACACAGCGTCTGTCTGTCTGTCGGGGAGGGCCGGGCGGGGAGGCGGCGGCAGCAGCGAATGCGCTTCTCGAAATCTGGGTGTTAGAGAAGCAGGCCGGAGCCGTGCGCTGAGTCTCGGTAAGAAAACGCTTCTGAGTCTCATTTTTTTTAAAGCAAGACCCCTTTCAAATGCAGATCGTACTAACCCGTCTAAGCCACCTAAGGCCGAACCGTAAGCAGCTCTCGCTCTAAGCAGCAAAGAGCAGCCCCCGGCCACGGCCAGCGTCCGACCTTTCCGTTGCCCCAGTGTCGCTCGCCGGGGACGGGAACCGCCCGGCGCCCGGGCGCGCCACTCACTGCCGCAGTCCTCGAAGATCATGTCGTCGCGCTGGGCGGCGTCCCGGTACTTCTCCAGGAACCGGACGATGTTCGTCACGTACGCCTCGTAGCTCTTGGCGTCTTGAGGGCGGAAGGAGATCTCGGTCTTCTGGATCTGGGGGACCTGCGTCAGCCCTGGGCAGGGGGGAGGCGGGGAGACGGGATCGTGAGCAGGAGGGAGGCAGGCGCGCCCTCGTGCTCACACGCGGACCACGTGCCCGCTGCGCGCCGGCCGTTTGCACGGGGCCCTTGCTGTCGATGGCCGCGGGCCGCCCGCACTCTGCTAGGCGTGGCACCGCCCGGCAGGGCTACGCGCGGGCTCTGCGAGCCGCAGACGGACCCCGGGGCCCGACCCGGAGGATGCGGGGTGTGCGCAGGCGCCCGCCCCCCATCCCTAAAGGACACGGTTCTTCCGAGCGAGTCCGGCGCCAGCGGGGTAAAGGTCAAAGGGCGTGTACCCCGGGTCTCCCCTCTTTAACCGGTTTTTCCAGTTGGTCCACCAGCAGAAGAACCCGCTATCGCGAGGCTGCCCGGCAGCTGTGCGCGGCGCTGTCCAGGGGCAGCGGGCGAGGGGCCACCAGGGTCTCCAGGGTGCCGGATGGGACGGAAGATGCCCAGCAGATCTGAGTCTCAGCTAAACCACGCACATTCATCATACGCGGTGTCTGTCCTAGGGGACAGGTGCGGGACACACGGGCAGGAAAATCATTCGTGGTTTATCTGAAGCTCAGACGTAACTGGACATCCTCTGCGCATCCGGCAACCCTGTTCTAACGCCCGCTCCCAGACCTGCCCCCTCTGTGCCGGGCACAGATGGTGGCTCGCGTCACGGCCTCCAGGGACCCGTGCAGATAGGAAAACAGTGACACAGTGACAGTGGGAGCACCACGGGCCGAGGGACCGCGCAGCGGCCCCGCTTCTGACAGCAGGGGCTGCCGTCCGCACGCACACGAGGGGACTGGGGCCCAGGAGAGACGCAGCTGGCCGCGGGTCTCCCTGGACAGGGCCAAGAATGGGAATGCAGTTGCAGGACCTGAGCCACGCCCACGCGGGAGCGCACAGCCCACAGCCCGGCCACATGGTGACTCTTCGGCACGGGGACGCATCGGAGACGGAGGCCGGCTGCAGGGGCCGCAACCGTCTGCCTTAGAGTGCATGTCGGCTCGTATTTAATAAGGTGCCCTCGGACGGCTGCAATAATTTGCATATGAACATGTTAACATTTGGGTTTTAATGCCTGTGTCAGCTTCACATGAGATTTGGGGACCCCTGTCCTCACATTTGCCTCTCCTTGGCCCCCCTCTCTTGAGAAACAAAGGACACTCGATCCTTGGCCTTACTGGTGTTCGCAGCAGGAGGCGGGCTGGGCGGGTGGGAGATGAAGGCAGGGGAAGGAGGAAAGAAAGGCTTGGCATTAAGAAGGTATTTTGTTTCCAGTTCGGTTTACAATGTAGCAAGTTTATATAACTTCTCAGTCTAGTGAGAGTTTAAACTAGAACACGGCCATTTTCACCTTGTGAACAGCCCCTCAAACGGATCCCCACGCTCGGACGCGTGTACCTGCCGTTTCACACACCTGGTGGACCACGAGACGTGTGTACCTGCCGTTTCACACACCTGGTGGACCACGAGACGTGTGTACCTGCCATTCCACACACCTGGGAGGCCACATGCAGCTGACCCGTGAACGACACCGGGTGTGCATTTGTTTCAAGGTACTGGAATATTTTTTCAGAGATTTGCAACAATTTGAAAAAACTCGCAGATGAACTGCATAGCCTAGAACTATTTTTAAAAATTAATAAAAAGTTAGGTATGTCATGAATACATAAAACATATGTACTAATTGCTTTATAAACGACTCAAACGTTTTCTCTAGCTTCCTTTAGAATAAGAATTCAGTCTATAGTGCACGTCTCATCAGCTGTGCCCGTTCTAAGACTTCCAGTCACCAGCGAGCAGTTTCGGGGGAGTCAGAAGTTATACGTGGATTTCGGACGGCAGGGGCGTCCACGCCCTTAACCCCCGTGTGGTCTGAGGGTCAGCTGTGCTGCTCCTGCGAAGCTAGGTGCCACCCTCTCCGGTGGGAGGCCGGGTCACCCCCCGTGACACGGAGAGTCACGTCCAGGTGAGCAGGGAGGATTACTTCGTCCAGCGGCTCTGTCTTACCAAGCACGTGTGGCTCGCGGGGCACACCTCTGCTTGTCCCCGGCAGAGAGAACCGCTCTACAGAGGCAGCTGTAACCAGAGGCGAGCCCCAGCATCTTACGCCGACTGTGCTTCTCTGTGCCAGGCGTGGGTGGACGACAGGCACGCACCGTGCGTGCGACTTGCCTCGACACAAAGCGTGGCAGGTGCCAGGTGACCGACACTCTGACACGAGGCTCCACGTCACACCAGATACTTGATAGTATCTGTCCACGGGCACACGCGCGTCCCTGGTTGGAAGCCACTGCGTGCTACCCCCCTGCTCCCCTCCGTCACCCCAGCTTCTCCCTCTCCTCATCTGCATCCGATGAGCACCGGGTGAGGAGATGGCTGGACGAGGGCACTGAGCCACAGACGAGCACCAGGCCCGTCCCCTCTGAGCCCCGGAGCAGAGGCCCGGGGCGGGCGGCACGTCACCCCCACCCCCTCCCCGTGGACTGGGTCACCTGGTCCCACTCGTCAGCGCGCGCTCTCCTGCTGACTCATCTAAAGGGGTGCACAGGACAGGACCATGTGTCTGCGGCTCTGACGCTTTCAAGTTGATCATTAGGCTTCCTGTGCACCTGAGCTGACTTCTCCGTTACGTCCTTGTCCTCAGACAAGGAGAAGGGGTCACGTGGGGAGCTGTGGGGGCCACCGAGGCTGTGCAGCGGCCTTGTGCCCGCTCCGCCACCGCCCCACCTCCGGGAGGGGGTGCAGGGGGGGCCTGGGGGCGAGCAGAGGACAGGGGACGAGGGACGAGGGACAGGCGTCGTGACTTCATCACGTCAGCACCCAGACTGCGGACCGTTTCTAATCGGAAACGGCGGAGAAAGCCCCTCTGGGCGCTCCGGGGACGACGCTGCGAAGGACAAGGGAGCCGAGGGTCCCCGATTCTCCCCTTGGGAATCGAGGGGGAAGCAGGTCCCATGAGCAAGACAGACGGACGGACGGAAACCAGGCAGTTCTGAAACGGCCGTGACGACGTCTCGAGAATTTCACCGACGCCGAGTGTGAACGAAGACGCCTCGGACCCTCCCGGCTCTGAGGACGCTTGGCTCCGACGACCGGGACGGGTCCGGCCTGCGGGACCCCCTGGCGGCAGCCCCCCCGGCCCTCCACTCGATGCTGGTCCCAAGAACACGACCCGTGCTCAGGACCCCTCCCGGCCTGGGACAGCTGGACCTCGGAGCCCAACAGAAGCCGCCCTCGACCTCGGCGGGAGGGCGCAGAGCAAACACGTGAGCTGCTTGGTGGGAAGCCGCTGCCCGGGACCCCCGGACCCGCGACCGACACCCAGTGACCTTCACACCCAGTGACCTTCACGCCACTCGCTGCGGCTCGGCCAGCAGGGCGGGGGAGGGGCCGCGTGAACGGAGGGGACTTTTCTGTTAGGCTCCACTGGGCCGGCGGCCAGGGGTCAGGTCAGGGGCAGGGCCGGGGGAGCCCGAGCTGGGCGTGCAGGGGAGAGTCTGCTCCAGACCTCCCCCCCACAGCCACCGGGGAGGGGGACACAGCTGAGTCTGCCACGAGGGTCTGCCCCACCCGGGAGGGGGGCCTGGCGGGGGCCAGCCCACAGGCGGAGGGGCTTTAGAGGAAGATTACAGAGCACATGGCGTCTTTAAAATTTCCTTAATTCTTTTTTTAAAACTGTATTTTCCTAATCCAGTGTCTCCCAAACACCTTGCATGGAAAGCCAAGGCTCAGTCGGCTTCGGGAAAACGTACAGGGCCCCGCGCTGTGCCATCCCGGGCGCTGAGTGCTGCACCCACAGCCCGGCGGCCTCTGCAGTAGCGGGGCCCCCCGACGGCCGGGCCGTGCACAGCCCCTCGACGGCACGCACGCCACGAGGCTCGCCGCCGAAGCCCCATCCACGGTGCGCTGTCCACGGTCTGTCCTGTGGACCGACGAGGGAACCGAGGCCCGCTGCGGCCAGGGGCATGTGGGGGCGGGGACCCCGCGTCCAGCACCGGTGGCTCGGGCGCCCCACCCACTTGGGACTGCGGCCAGGCAGCGTGAAACCGCCAACCAGCAATGTCTCTGACCTGCAGCCCGAGTGGCCAGGCCCCCCCGCTCCAGCGTCCCCCAGCTGCCCGACTCCGTAAGGGGTGTCACGTGTGCGAACGGCCACCAAGAGACTGCAAATGAATCCACTTTCTCCCTTACATTTCACTCTCGTTTTGTGACTCGGCCCTTGCTCTGAGACCCCCACGCCTGGCCCGTCAGCTCACCCACACGCCTGTTTCCCAGGGCCACACTCGCCCCTGCGCTGGCACGAGGGTGAATGACGAGATGGCCCCGTGAAGGGCCGTCAGGACACACGCACACACGCTTCGGGGTCAGTTAATCACGTGAGTGAGTCTTTAAACGTTAGGTGCCTGCCAAGGCCTCGCACTCCCGGGGTTCATGTCACTCACACATGCAGTTTTCCCGGTTGAACTTCACCGCGGCAGAGGCCTGGGCTGGGGCTCCTGCGCTGAGCCAGGCAGCGCCCGGGTTTCCCTCCGGCTGCGGTGAGGGAGTCGTCAGCAGCCGCCAGTGACTCCCATGCCCAGGCTTTTCTCTGAGAGATGCCAAGAGGAGGAGCCACACAGGGCCCCTCCGGGCACTCGGGGACAGTCCGTGCCAGCTCTCCTGGCGGCAACCGCCGGGCCGACCTGCCTCCCCGCTCCGAGGCCACTATCGTTTGCAAAGGAACGTCATGTCCCTGGGAAAGAGTCTCCTGGCAGGGCAAGGGAACGAGGAAAGGGAGAGACGGAGCAGTGACGGAGGAGCCAGGTGACAGGACGGGGAAGCAGCTCCCTGTGACTCAGACCCAAGGACGGGGATGCATATTTCCACGATGAGCCACCAGATTCCTCCGGACAAGCGACCGTCTGTCCAACTGCTGTGAGGACACTAAATATAGGCACCGAGAATGTGCGTTTCAGGAGCGGGCGGGGGAGGGGGCTGGGAGGACCGGGCATCTCGGCCACCAGATCCCCCGGGCAAGGTCATCGGCAAGTCCCCCCGCAACAGGTGTGGCTGCAAAGAGCACAGACGGGCCTTTCCATCCTAACTAAAGGCTCTGCGTCGTCAGGGGCCACCGTTTACGTCTGGGGAGTCAAAGGAAGCGCTGGCCTTCGGGTCGCCTGTGGCTGCGGCCGCAGGAACTGTTATAAAATAGCATCGTGGCTGCAGAGCAGCTTTTAAATGGCAAGAGAAAAAAAAAAGAAACAGTCTGTACACGTTTAAGTTAGGACTGCCGATGCTACCATAAAAACTCCTACAGGACAGAGAGAGACACGGCGTGCTGCACTGTCACAACAGCCAGCGCGCGACACGATCACTTAGGATCCCGAGTGTGTGCGCACACCAGAACCCCTCCTCCTCCAGTCCCAGCTCTTCTGGGGGGGCCGCTGCTGGGAACCGTGGGCTACTGAGCGGGTTTCAGTCATTCTGCATACTTACGTGTTTTCTTTCTCCACTTCCGAAATCCCCAAGATTCAGGGTTTTTCTTCCCCAAACCCCCCCCCCCCCCCCCCCCCCGCAGGGGACTATTGGACTTAGGGCTAAAAGACAGCGTGTGCCACCTCCACGTCGGAAGGAAGGGTTCTCCCGAGTCCCACACCCGAGGAGGACGTGGATGCCGGGGGGAAGTGGAGAGGGACATCACTGCCGACCCTCCCCCACCCCCCAGGCCTCCCCAAGGTCATTCACAAGGAGAGAACCCGGAAGTCACACAACACTCCCGACAATGGCCTCCAAGAGCCAGACGGCAGTCACACCGGTGGTGGCTCCTTCTGCTCGTGGGGCCTTCTGCATTTGCCAGAGCGTAAGTGAGGGGGCCCAGGAAGCCAGAGCGAGGCTCTCGCTGCACAAAGCGGCCGGGACGCCGAGAAGTGGGGAGCGCGCCTTTGCTGCAAGCCGGGAGCAGGTGGGAGAATGGCCCCCGGAAGCCCTGGCCGCAGCTGGCCACCTCAGAGCCTGTCAGCACCCTGAAACGTCAGTCAGCCCTTAAAAGCAGGAGCCAGAGTGTGTTTCTGAGGATCCCTGAGTCACAGTCCCCTCGAGAAGGGGAAAGTGAGCACGGGAGCGGAAAGGGCCTGCAGTGATCCCGCCACCCGACCCCGGGGCGCCAGTCACGTGGCTGGTCAGGGGCGGGGGGGGGTGGGGGGACCCCGGCGCGCCACCCTCAGGGCCAAGCCGTGAAGGCAGAGACAGGGGAGGGTCCTCGCTCCCCTTACAGGCCTGGGTTGCATATGACACCTTACGGGAAACTTCCAGAACAACCCGTCTCCGTGGAAACAGTGACGCTCGTTTCACTTCCGGAAGAAGCGGGCGCAGCACGTTCGCGTTACCTGGAGGGGCCACCCGGTCCTGATAGGTGGGCTTGAACTCGCTGATGGTGAGCAGCATCACCTGGATGGTTCCGATGAAGATGCCGGCCAGGCAGCCGTAGAATATCACGTAGAACAGGAGGATCTTAACTGCAGGGGAGCGGGGGGGACAGAAGGGCTGAGATGCCGTCACGTGCTCAGACGCAGTCTGCTCTTCCCAGAGAGCGGGCTTCCGCCCGGGCCCCCCGCCACCCTGCGTCTTCGGGGCCCCCCCTTCCCGACCCCGATCCACAGCGACCCCCCCTCCAGACCGGGGACGGGGACCGGGCGGCCCGCGGGGGAGATGCTCGGACAGGACCGAGATGCTCTACGGGGAGAACTTTCACTCTGTGAATGAAAACGTTCACAAAGACCAGCAGAAGCTGGGCTGTGTCCGCGGCTTACACAGCGGCGCTCAGCCCCTCGGGGACCGGTGTTTGCTACGCTGGCTCGTCCCTCGACGACTCAACCCTACAGCCGCGCTGCACCGCTGCTCCCGACACAGTCACACACGCGGTGACAGGGCAGCAAGAAGGCCAGGGCGGCTCTGCTGCTGGCCCCCGTCACCCTCCCTTGGAGCCGCTTTCCCGTCAGGTGCGCCCAACAGAAAAAGCAGAAAAAAACAAACAAACAAACAAAAAAACCAGCCCCCCAGCCCGCGCGGCCGGAGCCCGCCGTGAGGCTCTCAGTGTCCGGGCTTCGGGGATTATCTCCGCGATTAGCCGCATCGTGACAGGCGGTGCCGGGCGGCGCCACCGTGCCCGCCGGACCACGTGGTGGGGACGCCGTGGGGACAGTGAGCCCTGTGCTTAGCAAGTCCTAACTGTGACTGCACCAAGGGGCCTTCGGTCGCTCCTACACACGCCCAGGTCTCTGGGGTTAGACGCGGGGTCCTTGGGGAAAAGGTGCAGGACAGCAGTGTCCCCGGAAAGAACGGGCTGTGGGTGGCTGTGGGGGCGGGGGCAGCCGGGGGAGTGGGTGTGGGGGCGACAGGAACTGGCCCGGTCCCCTCGGTCAAAAGCTCAGCAAGCAAACAGTTCAGGGAAATCCTGCTTCAGCGTCGTTACAACAAGCAAGACACACGGGACCGTGTCAGAAATGCTGGCTGATGATCTGTTGTCTCCTCTCTCAGGGGGAAAAAAAAAAAAGGAACGAGGAGAAAGGCAAGGACACTCGGAGGAGAAATGAAGACAGCGCGCAGGCCAGGACCGGGGCCGCCCCCGCCGCCCAGCCCCGCAGGGGTTAAGCGCTGCGTTCCGTATCCAGGCAGCAGCAGGCAAATGGCAAGGCTGTGACGTCAACGGAGCTGGAAAATTTTTCCAGCGAACGCTTCTCAGAGGTGCAAGGGCTGGTGTAACACGGCCGGGGAGAGAACTCTTGTAACCCCCGTCGCTGTCCCCCGCCTCGCCGTGGCGCGCCCAGCGCACCTCCACGTGTGGCTCCGCCGGCAGCCGAGCGTGACTCGGGCTACCGGGGGCTAACCACACAATGGAGGCCACCACTTAAAGCACAAAGACAGCGACGGACGGAAACACGAGTCCCTTGCCAAGCACCACTCATCACGTGCAAGGAGAGCCAGCCTTCCCACGCTGCTGGACCCTAAGGCAGGAGAGGGACTCTCCCCTTTTGCCCCGAGACGTCCCTTAGCGAAATCTGACCGGGTGCTGAGGTCAGGTCACCGGGGTCAAGGGGCGCGTCTGGGGGGTCTGGGGGGGCCTGTGCCACGGGCTCACCAGCAGGCGGGCCCCCCGGGGCTGCTCAGAGAGAGAGAAGCTGGGCAAATCGCACCGCTGGCCAGGGTGCCACAGACGGCACGCTTCCGACGTCTTCTTCTGAAGCAGTTTTTCTGCTTTTTGGAAAATGCAGTCTAGAGATTTTCCAATTAGGTTAAAAAGAAAAAAACTGAAACAGTGCCCTTCGAAAGGGTTACAAGCAGAAGGAAGAAAATGCCATCTGGGCCCCGGGATAAACACAAGCCCTACCAGCACCTGTTAACGTAACAACGGCGAGAGGCACAGGTGCTTGGCATGCCAGTGCCTGCGTCAGCGCAAAGGGTGGAAAGAAAGCCCAGGTGATTTGCATGCCACGGTTTCTCCAGCAGGTGACACGCGAGGCCTCTGCTTCCATCTTGGTGAACATCTACCTACCTAGAAGCAAAACTGAGCCAAGGGCAACCGGCCCCAGTCCCAAGGGCACCCGTGCTGGGCTCGGCGCTGCAGAGTGGCACTTCGTCAGAGACGGCAGCTGCTGCCACCTTCCCTGCCCGCGAGCAGCTGAGGGAGGCCCTGTCCTTTCTTACGTGGCCAGGAGGGAGCGGACATATTAGCGAGCGCAAGATAAAAAACTGGATCTTTAACCCAGCACCTGCCCCTCGGGAAACGGAAGATGTGACAGGCACACCCGTCCCGGTGTCCGCATTCAAGAACCGTACGCTTGATGCGGGACCAAGACGCAAATACCCACACGCCCGTTCTCGTTCTCTCTCTCTCTCCCCCTCTCTCTCCCCCTCTCTCTCGTTCTCTCTCTCTCTCTCTCTCTCTCTCCTCTCTCTCTCTCTCTCTCTCTCTCTCTCTCTCTGTGTCATCTGGAGGTGCTGCCCCATGAAATGTCGGCTTAGAGAGCGCGGATCCCACACTGCCTTACCTCTAAAGCAAATATTGTTCTGGAAATGGAATGAGGAAAGAAATATAGTGTATGAGGTGGGAAAGACTAGAGGCAAATTTCACAATACGCCTGGAGTGCAGCCCGGGCAGGGGCGAGGCCGGGCCAGACCACCAGGGCAGGGGGCTCCAGCGGGACTGCGGGCCGGGGGCCCTGCCCCAGGGCAGACCCCTCCCTGCCCCCCCCCAGGCCTCCCTCAAGTTCCCAGCAGTTGCTAGGAGATGGCCCTGGCCGGAGCCGGTCACCCACACCACACACACCCATGTTCTTCAGGTTCCCCTTCCTCGTTAAGAAAACCCAGGGAACCACTGTGACACGGGCACCAACCCTCTGAGGAACAGTCTCCCCCAGATACGACACAGTGTGACACAGGCTCAGAGCCGTCACCTCAAGGCCTCCATGTCGCAGGGCTCGGGGACACCTGCGCTTCCCCGCAATGCCTCGGACCGAGCTTTCACCTTGACTAACCTTGAAGGGTGATGCATTATTAACCCTTCGCTTCTCGATCGAGAGAGGCCCACGCCACGAGCCGCATTTTATCTTTCTCCACACCACCACCACCCAAAAAAACATCCTATATCCCGGCGGCTTCCATTTCAAAATGTCAGCCCAGCGCTGTTTCCCTGACTCATTCTGCGGATGCCCACGGAGCCTCCCGATCAGGAGCCCGCGTCCGCCCCTCGCCAGGCTCCCGCAGTGGCTGCAGCGGTGGCGCAGGGGGTGTCCACGACGCTCGTGGCACTGGAGCAGGAGGAGGGGGTCCCCCCGCCCTCCCTCCCCCGCTCACTGCAGTCACGACTCCTAGATGTGCCTACAACTCTGCCCTTCAAAATGACCTTTAAAAAAAAAACATGTCCCTCTGGGTATAGGGAAACAAGGAAGGTGTCTGATTTTCAATGGGGGGGTGGGGGGTGGGGGCGTCCAATCAGCCAAGCAACAGGCTGCTGGAAATGGCACAGGATGGCCTGCCCCTGCCCCTGTGCCCTTTATTTGTGGGTTTATGATAAATCACCCCCAAGCGACCCATCCGGCATCTCTGTGTGGGCATCGAACACACCAGCCTTTGCCCGGCTTCGGGGCCATGGCTAAGAAGCGGAGTCCTGACACGGAGCTTCGCGGGCCCTCTCCGGGCCGCGGTGCCAGCAGAGAGGTCACGGGGACTCCGGGCATCGTGCTGAAATGCTGCAGTGTGCTCGGGATGGGGATGCGCCGCCGCCCCGCGCCTGCGGGGTATATACTTAGGCTCGAAGGCGCTGGGACCCGCAGCCTCGCCTGCATTAGATCCCGTTACCGCGGGGAGCCTCAAATCTCGGTCTTTGTTGTCGTCGTTTTGGTTTGGTTTTTTTTACGGACTTGGGACACGGCCATGGGGAGAGACACCGCCAGTGTCCCCGCGGCTGACCACCCCCAGCAGGGCAGGGCTCGGGCGATGCTCGGGCACAGGGCCTGCGCCTGGCGCGCGCGGGTCCCGGGGACCCCGCATGCGGCACAGGGACGAGCGCGGCCGGCCGGCGGGTGCGGGGGCTGCGCCGCCGGGGACGCGGGGCGCAGGGGGAGACGCGGGCCCCGTACTTACACCAGCTGCCGCCGGTCCTGCCCAGAAACTCCTTCTTCTCCGAGTTCCAGATGAACTTCTTCCAGCTGCCCTCCTCCTTGGCTTTCCCGCGGGCCATGGTGGCGGCTCAGCGGCGGCTGCGGGTGGAGACTGCGGCGTGCGCGCGCGCTGCGCCCCGGCTGCCGCCCGGCGCCCGGCTCCGGCTCCGGCTCCGCGCTCGCTGCTCCGGCCGCTGCCGCTGCGGCGCCCCGAGTGCCCGACGCGCGGCGGCGGCGCGGGAGCAGGGGCAGGAGCGCGGCGGCGCGGGCGGGGGGCCGCGGGGGCGGGGGCGGGGCCGCGCCGAGCCCCGCACCGATTGGCGGGCGCGCGGCCGCTCGCGGGCGCCCTTGGGTCCGCCACGCGCTGCTCCGGCCTCCGGGCGTCGGGGGCCCCGCGGACCCGCGGCCGTCCCTCCCCGCGCGACTGGGGGCGCGGGCTGGGCCCCCGCCTGGGGTGACCTCTGCGGAGACGGGCGGAAGGAAGGACGGACGGACGGGCGGGCGGACGGAGCCGGGCGCAGCAACTGGCGCGGGGCGCGCGCCCCGGCTCCACTATATAGCGCGGCGCGCCGGCCCCGGCCCTGCCCGCGGCGCGCACGGGGCCAATCGCCGGCGCGGGGCGGGGCGCGGCCGCGGGGGGCGGCGCGGCGCCCGCACAAAGGAGCCGCGCGGCGGGCGGGGGCGCGGGGGCGGCGCGCAGCCTGCTCCCCGCGCCCCGCGGCGCCGACCACCCGGCTCCGTAGCGGGGTGCCCTGCCCTTGCGGTGCCCGGGACCCCGGGACCCCGAGACCCCGGGACCCCGGCCCGGCTGTCCGCGTCCGGCGCGCCCGGCCGCCCGCCGCCGCAGGCCCCCCCCCCTCCGCGGCCCTGGGGGGCGGGGGGAGGTCACTCCGGGACGCCCGGGAGCCGGGGACTCTGCCCGGCCCCGCCCCCGCCCGCGCCCCGCCCCCGCTGCACCTGCCGCCCCCTCGGCCGTCCCCGCCGCTGCGGCCGCAGTTCCGGCCCGGCCCTCACCCCCCCCACCCCGCCCCGGCCAGCCCGCCCGCAGCCCCGGCTCCCGCCTGCCCGGCTGCCCCCTGTGGGCGGCCCGGACCCCCGCGAGCCGGGCCGCTGCCAGCCCCACCCGGGCGGCGGCCCGGAAGGTGGAGGCGGCTGACCCGCCCCGGCCGGGCTTCCCGGGGACCCCGGTCACACCGCAAGGCGGCTCGCGCCAGTCCAGACCCCCGGGGACACGGTCTCCTGTGACCCGGCCACCGAGGGCGCCCCCTGGCACCGGGCCGGGGGCTGGCAGGCTCACGGCCTTGTGTTCGCGCCCGCTTTGTTCTGCTGTAAAGTCTCTGGGACAGAAAGGGACGTGAGACCCAGCTCAGATGGCGCGACATTCGAGGCGGTCCTGGGCGTGCAGTCCCCCTGCTGTCCCTCATCCCGTTGCTGAAAAGCCACACAGACTCCTTGGGTTCAGCCCCCTCCGGCTCTGCTCAGCCGGGAGCAGCTTCACCGCCCTCGGAGGGCAGTGACAGGAGAAAAAGACAGGTCCCTCCGCAGTCGCTGCCCACGAGCCCCATCCCCGGGGACAGCATAGCCTGTCGTGGGAAAGGCATATTGTCAGCCCCATCTCCAGGAATCACCCAGGACAGGGATGCTTGTCCCAGCCACCTCTCTGTCTCCAAGGTCAGCCTCGGAGGTCGAAGGGCAAGTGCGAGCTGAACAGAATGAGTTCCTTCCCACTAATCGTTGCCAAGGCCCGCCTGTAAGACCTGGGCAAATACCTGCAAATACCTGAACATCAATCAGGAAAGCAGCAGCCACCTGTCCACCCAGCCCCAGAGGGGCTGCTACTTACAGGGGGGCTCTGTCCAGCGAGGGCAACCTTGAGAACAGGAAGCCCCCCACACACACTCCCCCCCACCCACCCCACAGAGTTCACGCTGGGAAGGCCCCGGGTGGTGGCGGAACTGCGGGAAGAGGCCGCAGTTGCGGGTGTGATGCCCCTGGTCCCGCCCCCGCCCCCAGCGGGAGGCATCGCATCCCGAGCAGGAGCTTCCAGCAGGACAGGTCCGCTGGCGAGGGCATGAGTGTGCTGTAAGGGAGGCCAGCCCGTGGGCAGGTGCAGGAGAGGGGGAGTGGGGGGAGGTGGAGCAGGAAAGGACCAGGGGGTGGGCGGTGGGTGTGGTGTCCTTGTGCGCTCCCCTTTTCCACCCTTCCCACCCCCATCCCTCGATTCCTTCCCCCCCCTCGCCCCGTAGAAGCACATGGTGAAACAAAGTATGTGGACAGATGTTTAAGTAGAACCCCTGTTTTGTCTGAAAAATGAGATTGTCCTATCTTAGCTGTCTAGCTCTCTAAGGCTGCAGCAAATGTCAAGCAGACTGGTTCTGTGTCTGGCCAGGATGAGCTTTCTCTCTTGCCCTTGACCTACTGCTTTCCTCTAAGTGGGTACTCTCCCCCCCCCCCCCGCCATCACCCACCACCACCTCCAGTGTTAGCTCCTCAGCTTTGCTCCTTCTCCCTCCCCTGCATTCGAGCTCTTGGTAGGTTTCTGGCAAGTTCTGAGGGTCACGCCTTCACAGCCGGGGCAGCCTCTCATTCTAAACTGGGCTTCCTGGGGCCCTTCTGGTTCTCCCCAAAGCCAGTGTTGCCAGTGGGGACCATGATCTTAGCCCCAAAGCCAGCAGATGCAGACTCCGTCTTCCCAGCCACTCTAGACCAGCGGGCCCCCCTCTTTCCGGCACCAGGGACAGGTGGTCCTATGAGATTCTAACGCCTGATGATCTGAGGCGGAGCTGAGGCGGAGGTGATGCCAGTGCTGGGGAGCAGCTGCGGATACAGATGAAGCTTCGCTCACTACCCGCCACTCACTGGCCCGCCGCCCACCTCCTGCTGTCACCCAGTTCCTAACAGGCCACAGCCCCTTACCGGTCCTTGGCCTGGGGCTTGGAGACCCCCTGCTCTAGACCATCCCGAGCTGTTTCACCCCCCAACGGCATCACCACAAAGAGCCACTACTGAAGACAAGACAGAGCGGCAGTCACACTCCTAGCTTCAGTACTTGCTAGCCCTGTGACCTTGGGCACGTCACTGCTACTCGTCAAGGCTGCTCCCTGAGTTGTAAAAGTAGCAAAGTGCTACATTGTTGCAAGGATTGTCCCTGGAGGTGTGGGAAAGCGCTGGGCACGGGGCCTGCCTGGTGCAGAGCAAGAGCTACTAAGTAGCTAACTTAATTACCATTAGCTATTTCCATTTGACCTTGCCTGACCTTGGGGCTGCTGCTCCGGCTCTGCCACCTTCCCTCCCTGATACGCACCCCCTGCCAGGACTCCGAGTTCCCCTCAAGGTCACCCTGACTGATTCCCCACCCTCCGCGCCACCTCTCCCCTGGTTTGCCATGTGCTTCCTGCTCCCTGCCGCCTCCAGCCCCAGTAATGAGTAACCCGGGCACACCGTGTCCCCGCGGCCGGCTGGGCCGGGCCGGGCCGGGCTCGTGTGCTGTAGCAGCGGGCTGAAAGCGGAAAGCGCCTGTTCCTCCAGAGGTGGGGGGCCTCTGGCAGGTGGAGTGTGGCTGGGTGCGGCTTGGGGAAGTGTGGACCACAAGAACTCGGGGAGCGGGGGACCGCCCAGCGCAGGCCCACCCATCCAGGGCTCCTCGGTACAAGCAGGAGGAAGGAATGTAAAGGCTCAAGGAGAAGAAAAGGATTTTTAAATCTCTTTCTCCGAGGGCTAGGGCGGAGGGACTGTCTGAAGGACTAGGGGGGCGGGGGGGGAGGGAGCAGAGAGCAGGCATGGCAGCAGAGCCCAGGGAGGTGAGGGGCCTCTGTCCAAGTGAGGATGGGGGGCTCCCACCCAGAAAACAGGCTACCGTGGAGGTTCAGCTGCCTGCAAAAGAGGAGGCGTGACAGGGTGGGCTGCACGAGGGAGGGGGACCCTCAGGAACGCCGGGCCCCGCCCCCCAAAGCCATCAGCTCTCCACCCCTTGGCCCCGCACGATGCAGTCTGCTCCACGGAGAGCTCCAGAAGGCAGGCCGAGCCCGAGGCCATGGTCAGGGGTCGCTGGTGCCCGCGCACAGCAGGGCTCTGCTCGGCTCGCCCTGGCCTGCCGTGGGTGCAGAGGGGGATGGGCGAGGGTGCGCGCTGCACGGTGACTCGTCCTGGCCGCGGACGCTGTGCGCGGCGCTGGGCGAGAGGGCTCCAGGGCGGGCCGATGGCGGCTCTGCAGGGGAGGGGAGGGGAGGGCAGGGCTGGGAGCGGGCGCTGGGACATGCTCCCCTAGCCACTGACCCTCAGGCACAGCAGCAGCACCCTCAGGCACAGCAGCAGCACGAGGGCGGTTGCCCGGGGAACTGAACACGGCCCAGGTGGGCGCCCCGACCCACCTTACATCCAGCCATCCTGGAGCCTGAGCGCTCCGCAGGGTGCCACTCTGTCCCTCTGACAGGAAAATAAGTCATTCTCCGGTGACCAGAGACCCTGAATGGGGGACAAGTAGAAATATTCCTCCGTTAGCTTCGGAGAAAGCCACTGGGCACTGTCCTGTCTCCCTGGGTCTGGAATAATTGTCCTGGGCGAGGACCTTGTATGAAAACCCCCCAAAAAGGGGGTGGGGGAAGGGATCTCTTTTAGAACTCCCCCTTATTAAGGTGGATGCTTCCTGCCCTCAGGGGAAGTGACAGGTTCCCTCCCGGTCACCTTGGTCACCAGGCCCTGACCAGCAGGCTTCCGGAAGCTGCCTTTTGCCGAGCCGTTCCCCAGCCCAGAGGCTGGGAGACTGGCGCGTCCAGAAAGCATGGCGGGGAGCGGGCGGGGACGTCGCCCCGGCCTCCCCCGGACCCGGCCGGCATGCCACAGGGAAGGGCCAAGGCAGAGGTGACCACACGACAGAGCAGAGGACAGGAGGAGGCGTTAGGAAACACAGCTCCTTTCCAGAATCTTCCATCCACCTATCAGGTCACTGGACACCCCTGTGAGAGGTCAGGCTCCGCGAGGGGAGTTCCCGCTCTGTCATCTGACTGTCAGAGGGGCGTGATCTTATCGGCCTGGGGACAAAGGAAGATGAGATGAGAACCCGGGGCATTCTACAGGCCTTTTCCTGCTGGATTCTGAAGTCCTCAGAGACTGAGGAATGTCCACTTACGGTCTGCTGAACATCCGACTTCCTCCTGCGGCCCTCGCCGAGGGGCCCGGAGGTGACAGCCAGTCCCTGCCAGGAAATCACTTCGGCAGGCGCTGGCCACGATGTCAGGCCTCTCGTCCAGGCTTCCGTCCCCTGGAACAGGGTCAGCCGCCCTCCACTCGACCTCCTCCTGGGGCCGTGCACCCCGACCCCGCAGGGGAACCGCCATTGCTGGGGACCCCTGAGCGGAAGCCCAGCTCCCCGGGACTGCGGCCCCTTCCTGGTTCTCGCCTTGGGGACCACGACACAGGTCAGGTGCGACTCCAGGATTGTGCATGAAAACATCCCTCCCGTTGCCCTAACTACTCCCTTTCCCAGCAAAGCGCCCCAGTTTCCACAGCTCTCATATGAGATGGTTGCTACCCCCCATATACTCGCTCCCCCACCCCCACCCCACCCACACAATTTCCCGTGCAGTGATGTCCATTTCAACAGCCAGGGCCCTGGGCCCACAGGGGCAGGTCGGGCGGGGCTCATTTTTGTGGGTGCCCTCCCAGCACTATGCCCTCCCCGATTTTCTGAGCCCAGGTCTCTTTAGCACTGAAGCCAGATCAACTGGCTTAGAAGAAAAAGCTCTTTCACTTGCAAAAAAACCCGACCAACCAACCCACGGCCCCTCCCCCGGAGCCCAGCGCAAGGCAAGTGGACACACGGGGGCAGCCGGGGCTGGGGACACCGGGCCCCAGGCGCGCAGTGAGTCTCGGGGAATGGGTGTCAGTCTTGGTTCATTAGGGGTTTTTGTCGCCCGGCAAGTAACACCCCAGTGGGGGCTTTCTGGCACACCGTGGCAGTGTCTCTCTGTCCCGTGTCCGGACAATAGGCTGCTGAGGGAAAGAACTTTCTTTTTATTCATCTTCCCTTTAGTTTGACCCTCTCGGTTGGCACGGCTGGCGGGTCCCCCCGCCGACGACGCCGAAGACGCATTCGGGTTTGCACGTCCTGGACGGACGAGGCAGACCTCCTGGGTCTCTCCTCCCTCAACCTCTTCTCCTTCTTTTCAAAGTTTGACCCTTTATGTTCAAACGCCCGGATGCCATCAAGTGCCGGGCTTTCCAGGAAGGGTGGAGGGAGAGGGAGGAGCCTCGACGCGACATGAACAGCCACGGGGCCCCGAGCACCGTGAGGGGCTCGGGGTCCTCGCACAGACCGAAGGCGGGGTAACAGCTCAGCGTATCGGGAAACGGAGGCTTCGGACGATGCGGTGGCTCGCCCAGCTCGCGAAT